>PVIA01001738.1:0-14483 GCA_004024845.1 Tonatia bakeri
TAAGATGACACTCTGCAGGAAATGATGGAGTCCCCATCATAATGACTCTCTTCATTTCTGCAATGGCATCTTCTTCTCAGGTTGTGGTGCTCCTTTGAAGGCTTCTGGCTTTCTACACATTGTAGTTTTTTGGAATCTCTTTAGGCCCCTGCATCCACTTCTCCTACTCATCTTGTCTAAGCTCTATTTTTGATCAAGTTCTGTTTTATTGTATTGCTTATATGTTATTTTCTTGCAGACTTACCCTTTTGATGATC
Organism: Tonatia bakeri; assembly: GCA_004024845.1. Taxonomy (NCBI): domain Eukaryota; kingdom Metazoa; phylum Chordata; class Mammalia; order Chiroptera; family Phyllostomidae; genus Tonatia; species Tonatia bakeri. The sequence goes on from PVIA01001738.1 coordinate 258, forward strand.
CTCAGATCTATAGATTTCCATGCTTTTTTTCCATCATATCAAAATTATTAATAGTCTCACCTTGGGAGCCTATGAAAATAATGAATTTTATTTCACTTGTTTTTGAATAATTTTGTCTGTGATATTTTTAAATACTTCAGTTTAAAAATTTTCAGGTATAAAATATATCATTGCTGTCCTGGTCCTTCCTCTATTCCATTTAAACTCCCTAAAACTTGGTATACATATATTACTTTTTAATCTAATTTTGTACATAAGTTGCCACTATCAGGAACTGAGGATATTCTCACTAGAGATATTCAAAGATTAGTAGCCAAGTAGTATGAACACTATTTTGCCGATAAATTCAATCAATAAAGTCAACAAATTCTTTTTAAAAGACACTTAAAACTTATTCAAGAAGGACTAGAATGATACAATATTTACTGGATAAATTAAATGTGTAGTTTTAAAAAAACCACTCCCATAAAGAAGTCTTCAGGTGACTTAGTGAATTCCAGCAAACACTAAGAAAAAAATTGTAGCAATTCTATACAAACTTTTTCATAAAAAATAGAAAAGGTTAGAATACTTTCCAATTCATTTTAGGAGGTCAGCATTAACCAGGTACCAAAATCAGACATTACTAAAAAATAAAACAAAGGACATTATGCCTTATGAACATAAGCACAAAAACTTTCACCATAATTTGTCAAATTGAATCCAATAAGGCATGAAAAGGAGACTGTATCAATACCAACTGAGGTTCATCCTAGCACCCAAGGTTGATATCATCCTCAAAATCCATTAAATGTAATATACTATATAAGAATACTACAAAAAGAAAGCATACAATTATCTTACTAGATAAAAAGAATCCAACGTTGATTTCTGATAAAATTTCAATAAATTAGAAATAAAAAATAAAACCTCCTTAATATGATTAAAAGAATCTTTGGAAAACCTATAGCTCACTCTTTTAATAGTAAAAGAATGAGTGCTTTTCTTTAAAGATCAGGGACAAGGCAAAGATGTCTTCTCTCAACATGTACATTCAACATTCCAATAGTGATTCTAGCCAGTGCAATAAGGCAAGAACAATAAACAAAAGGCATACAAGTTAGAAAATAAAAATTGAACTCTTTGTAAACAATATAATCATCTATGTAGAAAATCCAGTGAAATCTTCAGAAAAGTTATAAGAATTAATATGATTTTAGCAAGTTTTTAGGATATAAAGTCAATATACAAAAATCATTTTTGTTAAGTCCTAGCAATAGATAGAAATTGAAATTAAAAAGTTAATGCTATTTTAAATTTGAATATTAAATAATTAAGGGTAAGTCTGAGAAAAAATGTACTATTTGGTAGGACTAATTTCCATTTTTCTACCTTTTTACCATAAATATTTAATCAATTAATGCAAAAATAACCAAGCTCTGTGAGAAAATTAGAAAAGGCTGTTGTCAAGTGTGCACTTATGTGATGGGCTGGAAGAGAGAGAGTTCACTTTCTGATGCTTTAGGAGGAAAAAAGAACAGGATCATGTGGCAGGGAATAGGGAAGTTTTATAACTAAAAATTTTCAGTGAAATGAGAGTTAAAATCAAGTGCTGAGAGAAAGGAAAGTAGAAGTTGGATAGGTAACTTAAGAGTGTTGCAGGGAGCCCTGGTGGGGTAGCCTAGTAGGTTGGAGCACCTCCCATACACCAAAAGGGTTCCATCCCAGGTCAGGGCACCTAGATTGAGGGTTTGATAACCTGTCTGGGCACATGTGAGTGGCAATTGATCCATGTTTATTTCTCACATCAATCTCTCTCTGTCTCTCTTCTTTTCTCTCTAAAATCAATAAATATATCTTCGACTGAGGGTTTTTAAAAAGTTGAAAAATAGAAAAGAGTGGTGCAGGGAAATGAGAAGCTGCTGGGTAAGTAATAAAACTGAATCAGAAACCACAGATCTGGATATACAACCTTACCAGTTATTTATCTTTCCCCCTCCCCTCTCCCCAACCCTCACCTCAAGCCCCACACTAACCCTCCTTAGGAAGCCTAGATGTGGCAACACTGATGATGTATTATTAGAACACTCTGAGCTCACATATAGTAGTGGTAGTGCCAAAGGAGAGCAAGGCTGCTATAGGGACTTTTGAAGCTATGAACAGTGGAATGTTGTCCATGCTGAGAAGAGTGGTCAAGAGGATGCTGGCAGTATGGAAAAAATGGAACAACTCAGAGACTAGAGGTTGCCATGATGTTAAAAGTCAGGGATTGTGGGAATGAGAGAGCAAGGAGGCTGAGAAGACAGAAAGTTATGTTTTAAAAATAGTCAAGATTAATATTTTAGGGAAATTGCAGTTTAAGACAATGATAAAATCCAGGCAGTGTCTGTCAGAGTAAGAACATAGATTAAGTGTGGGTAAAACATAGTTGTAGTAATGGATGAAATGTAGTGTAAGATGAACCACCTACATGTGGGTTGAAATCTCCTCGGATCATAGATGGCTGTAGGATAGAGGGAAAGATTTTAAGTTACATTCATGTCCTAATTCAGGGATTCTACTAATGAGGTCTATGGACCCATGTGGATCCACAAGACAATTATCAGATATTCTATGAGTAAAATCTAATTTCATAGTAATACTAAGGTGATATTTTCCTTTTTCACTTTGTTGATATTTGCACTGACTGTGTAAAAACAGTTGTGGGTAGAGCTAACATCATATTTAATGCTAAGGGACTCAAAACTTTCCCCCTAAAATAGAAACAAGCAAGATGTCTTGTCTGCTCTCACCCCAGAAATGGTTAGCATTTCAGTCACATCTTGCCACCTACAAATATAACAGGACAAATTTTGAAGCCACACTGCTTAGATCCAAATATGCTTCTAATACTTACTGTGTGACTTTGAGCTGTTTCCTTAACTTCTTACTCCTTGGTGTCTTTATCTGTAAAAAGAACATATTGATAGTATTTACTTCATAAAGTTATGCAGAGTATACAATGAATTAATACTATCAAAGTTCTTAGAATAGTGCCTGGGATATTTTAAGTGTTATGAAATATTTTTTAAGTATAGTTTTTAACTTTAATACATAAATCCTTTTTTGATGTATTAAGTATATAATTATATTAAAATTTTTTCTTTGTAAACTCTGATACCTCCTCTTTATTATTTAAGGCAGTATTTCTCACACTTTTGTTATTAGGATCCTTTCAGATTCTTAAGAATTACTGAGGATCCAAAGAGTATTTTTATGTGGATTATGTCTATTGGAATTTACTGTATTAGAAGGTAAAACAAATAATGAAAATATCTTTTCTTTATTATTTAATTGGAAAAAGACATATTAATCCCAGTACATTTAGTTGAATAACATATTTTATGAAAACCAAATATATTTCCAAAATAAAATATAGTGAGAAGAGTGACAACATTTATAATTTTGCAAGTCTCCTTAATATCTGTTTTAATGAAAAGAGTAGGAATCTCATGTCTGTATCTTTATCTAATCTACTGAAAATGGGGGAGCACTTTAACAGCCTTTCCAGGTAATTCTGAATGTTATTTTATGATGGCTCACCAACACTGACAAAGGTTAGTTGGAGTGTTGAATCTGAAACCTTATCTTATGCTCTGTTATATATCCTATTTTCCTTTGTATGCAGACCTCTGTTTATGTCTGTTTAACTTAATTTTTGACCAAATTTCATTGCCATTTCAGCATCATTTGCACATTAGAAGACATTGGACATACTGAATCCAACTTTCATTACCAATAAATCAGAGTTTCTCATTAAGAGCTAATGAGCTCTTATATTGCCCCTCTGATTATTATTCCTGTTTTGTGAGAAAAGGAAAACATTTAATCTTTTTTATTCTTTTTCCCAGTACTAGCTTTCAGGGCATGAAGGTTTAGGTTATTTGTGTATGTATGTATGTATGTATGTATGTATGTATGTATGTATGTATTTGAGGAACAGTAGTGAGATGAGCTATCACAGCTTCAACTTTGATTCCTTTTACTCTCTGGTAAGAGGAAGAGGCAGTATTGTATTTTAGATTAATTAGAGTGTTGTCTCTTAATTGATTTAGAGATAGGATTGAATTTCTTCTCTATCATTTATTTCCTAGGCAGTACGTATATGTTATTAAGTCTATCCATGCCTCAGTTTCCTCATCTCTAAATGATGATAATACTGGCACTGTCTGTTTATAATCAGAATTAAGTTAGGCAATACATGTAAAACACTCAGCAAATGGCATATACGAAGTGCTCCGTGCATGGTAATTATGATCAAGGAAATCAATGGCTCCCTTGAGGAATTTGTACCCTCACCTCTTCTGGATGTCCTGCCTAGTTGTTGGCTCTCCAAAGAAAGAACCCTCTTCACAAATGAAGAAGAGAAAATAAGTTCTTCCCAACATGTAAAGACTTATTTCTGCTTTTGTTTTTAGGAGGCACCATGAGGGATAGCAATTAATTGAAAATTTAAGGGAAGAAAAACATAGTATTTCATGAGTATAATAATGAAAAATGAATAAGCAAGAAATATAATATACTCTTTCCAATTATGGAGGTGAGTAGTGGGGAAAAAATCAACCTCACTAATTAATTAATCAATAGGTGTATTAAACAACTATATAAATCAATTAAATAGCAAGCTATAGTAATAACCTCAGAAAGATAAGAGAAAGTATTGAACTCATTACAAAAACAATATTATTTTTTACAAAAATAATACAACAATCAACAAAAGCACTTGAAGATTGTTGATAGAAAAATATTTTCAGAGACAATAAAGCAGTGTTAACATACAAAAACAAAACAAAATACTAAAAATGATAATTGTAAAGTCTGAAGCTAAAGTTGAGGCAATATCTTATGAAGTAGATGGTAAATAGTAAAAATAAGATAAGATAATTAAAGAATAGTTTTATGAGTTTCAAACTCTAACAGGTAAGAGTTTCAGAAAGAGAGAATAGGGAAAATCAGAACAAAGACATTGTCCCAAAAAGTTAGGAGAAAATTTCCAAGAAGTAAAGAACTTGAGTTGTCAGAATAGCCTAACATTAGGAATTTAGTTGAATGGAAATTACTGAAGCCTAAGTTAGTTATCACTAGTCTCTCTATTTTCCAGCTTACGAAACTTTTTTGTTAATCTCACATCTTTAATAATTTCTTCTGCTCTTATTGTAGTAGAATGCAACTGAGTATGAAATGTTTGTGTCTATTTCTTCTTGTTTGATTTGGATTCTCTTGATTATTTAAAAAAAAAAATCTCCATAGCTTAGCAGCAGAGGGCTAGAGCCATAGTAAGACCTCATTATGTGCTTGATGATTAAATGGGCAATTTTTGGAACAAGCAAGAACATCACAGTCAGACTAGACCAGACCAGACTGTATACTGCGTCTACTTATTTACTCACCCATTACTAACATTATGAATTTGGGCATATTACTTACCTCCAAGCCTTGATTTCATCACCTATAAAATGGTATTAATAATAAATCAGTGAGTATTACTTGAAAATTAATGAAGTGGTATTCATGGTTACTTATCATGGTACCTGGGGCCTGGTGGATAGCTGATAAATGATATTAACCTTCCCACTTACCCCTATTTTTAGAACTGTAACATAGTTTCAGCATGCATATGGACAAGACCTTGCTTGAGTTTCCTCTCAGTAATTAATTCAAAACCTGCTACTAATTTAGCTATTTGTAAATACAATGGTTTTGTGGAATTCTAAAGATCTTTGTCAATATGTAAACTGTGATTTTTACTGAGAAAAAGTATCTGCTAAATTCATGTGTGACATAAAAGGTTTAGCAATAAATTCCACCTAGTAAGAAATTATTTTAAAAATATGATTAATTCATTCTTTGTGCCAGTTAAACCATGAAGTTTTAACAATTTGATTCTTATTTTAATAGAAAAAAGTTATCATGAACTATTTTCTAGAGTACAATTATTCACGTTCATTGTTACTCAAAGCAGACATTTATTCAGCACAGCAGAATACAAAGTGGTTACTTTAAATTTCTAGAGGGTGTAAAATTTTACTGTAGCTGAGTATATGAAATATAAAAATGAGGTGTTTTACAGTACCTTTTGATCAAAAGTTTTTGTCCTATTTTTTAAATATAATTCACTGCCTGTATATTAGAACAGGATTAGACTCAAACCTTTTATTTACTGAAGTTAAGTTGATATTTAAGGTTGGGATCTAGCTAGGGAGCAGATCCAGTAGTAAATGAATGAGAACCTGTATTTTGTTTTTAGAGAAAGAGAGACTTGACTTTGCTTCAATTAAGTTAAATTCATAATTTATGGAACAACACAGGAACAGCCATAGAATTGCTTGCCATTATAACTACCTTTCAATAACCCAGTCTACTCTGCCTATTTATTTTCATGACAATTAGTGTTTAAAACTAACAAACATAAAAGCTTTTCTTGTACATTATCCCTTAGTCAAAAATAATTGTGTTTCTCCCAACTTCCAGGAAGCTGTTCTAACACAAATACTGAATGAAGCTGAGGGGAGTTGTATAGCCAGTGTTAAAAAGTAACCATTTAGACTTTTAGCCATTATTAAAATAAAGACACAAAAGGAACAAATTATAATCTGGTTATTTGGCTATGCATATTTGAATGCATTTTGAATCCTGTGATATTTCCTTTATTACAAGGAGAAATAAGACTGCAACTGGAAAAGGAGATTGTAGCTCTGATATATAGCTTTGAATAACTGCAATAAACCAATTAATTTAGGTACAATGATTCTAAAAACTTTTCTCTCCTACATAAAAAAATAAAATAATAATGGTTTCTGCCCACTTTACAAAGGTTCCTACTTAATAACTAACACAATGAGTTGATAATTTCCCTTTTATAGTAGTGTGAGTGTTCACTGGGCAGAAAGGAAAAGGGACATCATCTGCCAACATTTACTAAAATATAAATTATTTTCCTTGTGTGGTATAAAATACCTCCTTTTTTACATACCACATGAATAATTCATGGAAAATTGTCAGATGATAGAAGTGGTGTAGTTAGGACTCAGTTCAGAAACTTTCTAAGAAATAAGATTTAAACGCTGCCCACCATAAATTCTCTTTCTTATTGCAATATCTAAAATGCTCATGCCCTCGCCAGATGGCTCAGCTGGTTAGAATGTTGTCCATGCACCAAAGTGGTTATGGGTTCAATTCTCAGTCAGGGCACATATGGGAAGCAACCAACTGCTGTTCCTCTCTAACATCAATGTTTCTCTCTCTTTCTCTCTCTGTTTCAACTCAATAAATATATCCTTGTCTAAGGATTAAAAAAAATTTAGAGTGTTTACATTATAGAGTTAATCCTTTTACTAATCAATATTCTTATATCTCCTCATCTTCTAAATTAAAGGAACCCTAGTATTTACAGACATTTTAATGAATATATCAAATCATTGGTTTAATAAAGTAATGGTGGCCATAGTACAGTGTTCAGTACAAGAGTGAGTGCTTAGTATTCACACAAGATATGAGTATAGGATCATAAGGAAATAAATTACATTCTTGTATTGCTGGAAAAATGAGATTATTAAAGGGTTTCTAGTAGGGTCTGTTTTCTTCCAGTTCTGACTTGTAGGAAAAAAAAAATAAACACATTTCTCTTGGGATGAATGAATAAAGCGAGTGGCAGTTCTGTTAAGGAACTTACTTATGGGATTAGCAGGTTTCCCAATGAGTAGCCTATATCAACGCAGCATGCCACTACTATGCTGGTTCCAGAAGTTTGTTTTATAGATCCTATTACAAATATGGCGTGGTTTGAAAAATAACAATTACAGTAATAGTTGTGGTAACATATTCACTTTTATGTATGCTTTTAGTACACATTATCTCATTTAATAGTCTCAGCAGCAAAAATTTGCATATGTTAGTCTCATTTAATACTCAAAGCTGCTCTTTGGGTAAGCACTGTATTTCCCCCTCATGTTAACAAGCAAGGAAATAAGCCTAAACAAGTGACAACACTTCCCCAAGGTAACACAGCTAACAAATGTAGAAATCAGTATTGAAGCCCAGTTGTGTCTCTTTCAAATTCCCACACTCTCAAAGTCTTATTCTTATATAATTTTATCTTCTGAAAGAAAAGTATGACCATGTAAAATACTTATGCTATTATTATTAATTTGGAAAGAATTTTTGATAATGAAGGCTATGACACTTTAGTATAGATTTCCAAAACGGTGTGTTGAGTCTTTTCTTAAAATGCTAGAAAATAGGCTGGGTGATCAATATTAATTATAGTAGCTAATGTTAATGAATATCATTATGTTTCAGACACTGTGCAAAGCATTTTTACATACAACAACCATATGAGGTAGATGATTATATTTTTACTTTATCAATTAAGAAGCAGACTACAAGAATTGAAATTCTTATTCAGTAAAAGATGTATTCATAATTTAAACCTAAATTGTTTTTGAATGAAAGTAACCCTTTTTCCATTATGTCACAATACCACCAAAAGGCATACACTATTGAAAATCACCTGTGCAGGACATCTTTGAAGAAAACTTGAATTAATCAGAGTTTCAAATTATTCTTGCATAGGAAGACTCAATATTGTAAGGATGCCAATTCTCCCTAAATTAAGCTCTAAATTTAATGAAATTGCAATCAATATTCCAACTGGAGGGCAGAAATAGGTCAAAGAGGTGATAGCTATGGGGGAGCAGTTTTCAGTTCAGTATAAGAAAGCATCTTCTGTGAGTTAGAATTATCCAGAATTGGAACAGAATGTGAAATAGCTAACCTTCTGTCACTGAGAATTCCAATGGAGGATAAATTGACTACCTGTTGAGGGATGCTCAAACAACATTAGAACACTATCATTTCTTAAGAGTCCATTTTTCTAGGCACTATAATATCTACTTTCACATTTTATCTCGCTCAATTTTTATATGTTCCTTATTATATAGGTATGAGATATGGTTGACAGTGGGAAAGATCACAGATTCTATCATCACAGCGAGAGAGGGGTATGAATCTTAAGTCTGCTCTTTACAAAATGCAAAACTGTAAGAAACATCTTTGACTCCCTACATGTTAGTTTTTTAGTGTGCAAAATGCAGATAGTAATGCCCATCTGTATTCTTGTAAAATTAAATAATAATATTGGCACATGACTAAAAATCTTACTATTTAGCAAGTGGGGGTTGGTATTTTTATTGATAAGAAGAAACTAAACTTAGATGAATTAAGTGATGAACGAATATTCAATTAAAGTAAGTAAGCCTTAATATTGTTACTTCAAGATCCTATGACTTTGTGGGATTATGACTCTTTTCAATCTTATAATTTTACAAAAACATGATATAAAGAAACTAGAAAGATGTTATGTAGAATCTATATATTATCCAACCATGTATTTCAGCTAAATTTAATGGTACATGTTTAAGTGAACTAATTTAGCATTTTAAAATGCTTAAAAAAGGGGGAAATGTAAGAAATTAAAATCAGGCAACTCATCATGTGATTGATCAATATAAGATCAAAATTTCCTAAGAGAATGAAGAAGTACATATTTTTTAAGTTTGGAGGAAGTAATTCTTAAACATCAATGCTTTTGATAAGTGTTTAGGGAGTCGCTGTTTTTCTTTGACTCCTGGTGGTTTGAATAGAAATCTCTGTAAATGCAGACCAGAAGGAAAATCACTATTTCTCCACTGACAATGCTTCAGAACCAAGGCTTCTAGAAGAAGGTAGATAAATGCAGTCTGAAGAAACTGGTTTAAACCACATTGCAAAACAAGTAATACTCAATACCTTATAGCCAAGTTAGGACCTTAATGTTTAGTGGGCATTATGAAACTTTCATTCACTATGTGTTTTCCCCATTGAACCTGGATGTATATATGGTTTATTTAACATGGGTTGAAATATATATGTGAGACTTGAAAGCTGAACAAAGGCTGGTGATATAACCTGTTTTCATCCAATAAGAAGAAAATAAGGGAAAGATATTAACAGCTAAATTGCCTGAAAGGGGAGTTATGGCTGGAGGACCAGACTATGACAATTTTCCTAGCATGGACAAAGATAAATAAAGAACAGGTATGATCAGGACAGACACCAAATGCATTTTCAAGTTAAATTTTGATAAGTATAAAAGATGAAATCAAACAATAGTTAGTACTATGACTAGCAATAGCTAACCAAATAAAAGTTTTTCTTAATTATAGTAGATAAGGCAGTGTTTTGACACCAACTAATTCCTTTTCTTTAAACAGCTCTGTTGAGGTATAGTTGCCATACAATAAACTATATACATTTGAATTGTAAAATTTGATAAACTTTGACGTACATTTATATCATGATTGGGAATATATTTACCATTATGGAACCTTAAGGGTTCCTTCTGACCCTTGACAATCTTACCACTCCTTTCCACCTTTACTGCCCACAAACCTGTCTTCAGCAAACTACTGATCTGATTTCTGTTATAGATTGTGTTTTCTAGAGTTTCATATAAACAGAATCAAACAGTGTGACCTCTTAGTAATCTGACTTCTTTTACTCAGCAGAACTATTTTGATTGTCAAACATTATTGCGTATATTAGTAGGTCTTTCTTTCCTTTTTAATGCTGAGTAGTGTTCAGTTGTTTGACTATTCCACAACGATTTTACCATTCACCTGTTGAAGGTTTTTCTTCCCAGTTTGTGCCATAGCCGATAAGCTGCTATGGATACTAAGGTATGTGCCTTTTTAGGGACATTTGTTTTCCTGTTTCTAGAGAAAGTAACTGAAAGTGGAATGTTCTGATCTTATCAGGTAATAGGTATATGTTTGTCTTTTTAAGAACCTGCCAAACAGTCTTTCACAGTGGTTATAATGGAAGTGTGAGCTCCAGTTGCTCCATATTCTGGAGAACCCTTGGCTTGGTCAGGCTTTTAGATTTTAACAATTCTGATTGTGTGTAGTGGCATGCCATTATAGCTTTAATTTGCATTTTCTTAAAAATTTATGAGGTTGAAATGTCATATGACATTTCCTGTGTTTATTTCCTACCAATATATCTTCTTTGGTGACATGTTTTCAAATCTTTGGCTATGTTTTTAATTATATTGTTGTGTTCATATTAATAAATTTTTTAAATATATATAGTAGATAAAAGTCTTTTATCAAATATGGAGTTAACAAATATTTTCTCCCAGTCTATGGTGTCATTCTCTTAATATTGTCTTCAAAAAGGAGATTTAATCACACAAAAGGAAGAAATAAAAAGCATCCAGATTGGAAATGAAGTAAAAGTGTCATTATTTGCAGATGGCATGCTCCTGTATATAAAGAACCCTAAAGATTCCACCACAAATCTACAGTAACTGATAAATGAATTTAGTAAAGTAATAGGATACAAAAGAAATATACAGAAATCAGTTGTGTTTTTATGTACCAATAATTACCTCAGAAAAGGAAACTAAGAAAATAATCCCATTTAAAAGAGATAAAAAATGCCTATGAACAAACTTAATCAATTATGTAAAAGACCTGTACTCCTCAAATTATAATACACTGAAGAAAGAAATTGAAGAGGATACAAATAAGTGGAAGTGTTTACCATGTTCATGGATAGGAAGAATTGAGATCATTAAAATATCTCTACTACCCAAAGCAATCTATAAATTCAATGCAATTCCTATCAAGATAACAATAGTATATTTCAAAGAATTAGAACAAATATTTCAAAAAATGTATGTGGAACCACAAAAAACAGTTGGGCTTCTTCCATACCTTGACAATTATAAATAACGTTGCAATGAACATAAGAGTGCTTATGTTATGTTCAATTAGTGTTTTGGATTCCTTTGGATATATTTCCAATAGCGGGAGTGATGGGTCAAAAGGCAGATCCATTTTTAATTTTTGGAGTTATCTCCATACTGCTTTCCACAATGGCTACATTAATCTGCATTCCCACCAACAGTGCAAAAGGGTTCCCCTTCCTTACCAGCATTGTTTGTTTGTTGATTTATTGGTGAAAGCCATTCTGAATGGTGCGAGGTGATCTCATTGTGGTTTTAATTTGCATTTCTCTGATGATTAGTGATGTTGAATATCTTTCCATATGTCTATTAGTCATTTGTATGTCCTCTCTGAAGTGTCTATTAAGGTCCTTTGCATATTTGTAATTGGGTTGTTTGGAGTTTTCTTTGGTGTTGAGTTTTGTAAGTTCTTTATAAATTTTAGATATTAACCCCTTATCAGATGTATCAATGAATATGATCTCCCATTCCTTGGGTATTTTGGTTGTTTTTTAATTTTTTAATGGATTTTTTTCTGTGCAAAACTTTGCATTTGATATAGTCTCATTTGCTTATTTGTTTTGTTTCCTTGCCTTAAGAGATATAACAGATAAAATACTGGTACAAGCAATGTTCAAAAATTTACTGCCTAAGTTTTCTTCTAGGATTTTTGTGGTTTCAGGTCTAACATTTACATTTTTAATTCACTTTGAATTTTTTTGTGTGTGGTGTCAAAAGTTGGTCTAGTTTCATTTTTCTGCTTGTATCTGTCCAGTTTTCCTAACACCATGGATTGAATAAACTATCTTTAACCCAATGTATGTGCTTGCTTCCTCTGTCAAATACTAATTGATTATAAAGGTGTGGGTTTATTTTGGGACTCTCTATTCTGTTCCATTGATCTATATGTCTCTTTTCACGACAATACCACACTATTTTGATTGCTATGGACTTAGAGTATACTTTCATATTAGGTAGTGTGATTCCTCCGACTTTTTCTTCTTTCTCAGTATTGTTGCTATGCAGGGCCTTTTGGTAATATTTTGTAATATTTGTTCTAGCTTTGTGATATACATCATTAGAATCCTTATAAAAATTACATTGAATCTATAAGTTGCTTTGGGTAGCATGGACATTTAAGTGATGTTTTTTTTTTTTCTATCCATGAACATGGTATATGCTTCCACTTATTCATATCTTCTTCAATGTATTCAGTGTCTTATACTTTTCCAAGTTCAGGTCTGTTATAGCTTTGGTTAGCTTCTTTCCTAGGTATTTTATTCTTTTTAAAGCAATTGTGAATGTGATTGTTTTCTTAATTTCCTCTTCTGTTAGTTTGTTATTGGCAAATAAAAATGCACCTTATTTCTAGATATTAATTTTGTATCCTGCTACTTTGCTGATTTCATTTATCAGTTCTAGTAGTTTTGGTGGAATCTTTAGGGTTCTCTATGTAAAGTGTCATGTCATCTGCAAAAAAAGTCATTTTTACATCTTCCTTTCCAATTTGAATGCCATTTATTTCTTCTTTCCTGATTGCTATGACTGAGACTGCTAGTACTATGTTGATTAAGAGAGGTGAAAGCAGATATCCCTGTTTTGTTCCTGATATTAAGGGGAATGCTTGTAGTTTTTCCCTATTGATTATGATGCTGGCAGTAGGTTTGCCATATGTGGCCTTTATTATATTTAAGTATGTTCCATCTATTCCTAGTTTGCTGAGAGTTTTACCATAAATAGGTGATGGATTTTACCAAATGCTTTTTCTACATCTATTTATATGATTATGTGGTATTTATCCTTCACTCATCACTTTTATTTATTGGAGAATGTTGTAGCAACACTTCATTCCTAGAATAAATTCCACTTGATCATGGTGTATGATCTTTTAGATGTTTTGCTGTATTCAGTTTGCTAATATTTTGTTGAGACTTTTATCGTCTATTTTCATTATGGATATTGGCTTATTATTTTCCTTCATTGTAATATATATATCTGGTTTTAGAATTATGATAATGCTGGCCTCATAAAATTAGCTTGGGTGTCTTCCCTCCTCTTGAATAATTTGGAAATAGTTTGAGAAGAAGACATGTTAGGTTTTTTTTTTTTTTTTTTTTCAAAATGTTTGGTAATCTTCAACTGTAAAGCCAGGGCTTTTGTTTGTTGGGAGTTTTTTTTATTACTGCTTCAGTTTCATTACATGTGATATATTTGTTTAGATTCTCTAATTCTTCCTGATTTAGTTTTGGAAGATGTATGTTTCTAGAAATTTAGATGTTTCATCTAGGCAGTTCAATTTGTTGGCTTATATAGTTGTTCATAATACTTAACAATCCCTTGTATTTCTTTGTTTTTCTCTTTGTTATTTCTCTTCTTTCATCTATGATTTTATTTATTTGGGACCTCCCTCTTTTTTCCTGATGAGTCTGGTTTAAATTTTGTCA
>PVIA01001738.1:14583-72083 GCA_004024845.1 Tonatia bakeri
TTTTTTTTTTTTTTTTTTTTTTTTTTTTTTTTTTTTTTTTTTTTTTTTTTTTTTTTTTTTGAGATAGGCCTATAATGCTATTTCCCTTTTAGGGCTGCTTTCCCTGTGTCCCACAGAGTTTGGTTTGTTGTGTTCTCATTTTTATTGGTTTGAAGGTATTTTTGTTTATTCTTTGATCTCTTCGTTGACCCATTTATTGTTTAATAACATGTTATTTAGCTTCCATGTCTCTGTTTATTTTTCAGTGTTCTTCTTGTGATTGATTTCTAGTTTCATAGCATTGTGGTCAGAGAAGATGCTTGATATGATTTCAATCTTATTAAATTTATTGAGATTTGTTTTGTGTCCTAACACGTGGTCTATCATAGAAAACATTCCATGTGAATTTGAAAAGTATGTATATTCTGCAGCTTTGCGGTGAAACTCTCTGATGATATCAATTAAATCCATTTGATCTAGTGTGTCATTTTAGGACACTGTCATGTTGATTTTCTGTCTGGAAGATCTATCCTTTGGAGTGTTAAAATCCCCAACTATGACTGTATTTCTGTCAGTTTCTCCCTTTCCACCCATTTAGATTTGCTTAAATATTTGGGTGCTCCTAACATAGGGTATATAAATGTTTGCTTTGGTTACATCCTCTTGTTGGATTGATCCCTTTATTATTATGTAATGTTCTTCTTTGTCTCTTACAACAGCCTTTGTTTCAAAGTCTATTTTGTTGGATATAATTATTTCTACTTCACCTTTTTTTCCTTTCTATTTGCATAAAATATCTTTTTCTATTCCTTTACTTTTAGTCTCTGTGTATCTTTTGATCTGAGGTTGGTCTCTGGGACTTAGCACATATATAGGTCTTGTTTCTTATCCATTCTGTTACCCTATGTCTTTTGGTTGGGGTCTGTAAGCCATCCACATTTAATGTGATTATTGACAGATGCGTATTAAGTGCAATTTTATTTTTATAATACTTCTCTCTCTCTCTCTTTTTTACTTTTTCTTCTCCTTCTTAAAGCAAGCCCTTTAACATTTGTTGCAATATGGGTTTGGTGTTAAGAAACCCTTTTAGCTTTTTCTTGTCTGGAAAGCTCTTTATTTCTCCTTCAATTCTAAATGATGACCTTGCTAGGTAAATTGGCGTTGGTTGTAAGTCCTTGCTTTTCATCACCTTGAATATTTCATGCCACTCCCTCCTGACTTGAGATATTCTTATTGAAAAATCTGATGACAGCCTATTTGGAGCTCCCTTGTAGGGAACTACCTGATTTTCTCTTGCAGCTTTTAGAATTCTCTCCTTTTCTTTAAGCTTTGACATTTTAATCATGATGTGTTGTGGTGAAGGCCTTTTTGGAACCATCCTCTTTGGTATTCTCTGTGCTTCTTGGTTTTGTATGTCATTTTTCTTCTTTAGTGTAGGAAAATTTTCAATCATTATTCTTTCAAACAACTTCTCAATCCTTTGCTCACTCTCTTCTCCTTCTGTTATTCTCATAATGCATATGTTGTTACATTTCATGTCATCCCTAAGATTCCTTAAGCTTTCCCTATTGCTAAAAAATTCTTTTTTTTTTTTTTTTTTTGCTGTTCTGCTTGGGTGTCTTTTTCTACCTTGTCTTCCAAATTGCCATTTAAATCCTCTGCTTAATCTAACCTATCTTTTTTCCCTTCCATTGTATTATTTATTTCATATGTTGCATTCTTTATTTCTGACTGGCCCTTCTTAGGATTTCTATATCTTTTTTCATACTATTGAATGTCTATAATCATTACTCTAAATTCTATATCTGATAAATCACTTATTTTCATTTCATTAAGTTTTTCTGAAGAATTCTCTTGTTCTTTCTGTTGGAGTATTTTTCTTTGTCTTCCCATTTTGGCTGCTTCTTTGTATTTGTTTCTATATATTATATAGACCTGCAAAGACTCTGATGCAGCCTTATGTCATACACTTCTTGTTACTGTCCCTGGGCAACCTGTTTGTATCTATCAGCAATCCAGAGGTTGTGTCTAGCTTTGTTGGGCCTGTTTGTGTGCAGAAAGTACCAGACTGCACACCAAGGCTGGCTTTACCAGCACTGTGCCTTGCAGAGGGTCAGCTAAAGATCTCAGAGCTCTCAAAGATTCACTTTCCTTGTTTGATTTAATCACTGAGATTAAGCAGTCTGACTTAAGCTCCACAGTGTGTGGGGTGAGTGGGATTCCTGTGTGTGTGTGAGGGGGTTATTGCTTCCACTCAGGCTGACGCTGCTGTAGGGGATTGTTCTGCCAAAGAAACACGGCTCTACAGAAAGGTGAATGACTCAGCACAGGCACCTTGGCAGCTGTGTCTTCAGCTCCCTCCTCCAAGCCACCAGCCCTGTACTCTCCTCATGTATCTCTCATCCACTCTGCCCTCCCTTTGCCAGAGTCCAGGGTGGATAGCTGCAAATGAAATTTTGTGCATTGGCTATTTAAGCCACTCTCTGTGCCCCAAGCTATCTGTCCCTGGTAGACTGAAATCCTACTGCTTTTGACAACTAGTTATAATTTGGGTTCCTTTCCTGGTTCTAATGTTCTGGGCTGGGGAGCACATCTTGGGGTTTAGATGCCATACTTCTCAGGATATCCCCCCTCAGGCCACTGAAATATCCTTCAGAAGCTCAACTGCCACCTTTGGGAGCCCAGTCAACCTCTCACACCTTCGTATTCTCTACAGTCACATGGAAGTTTTCTTCCATTTGTCCTTGATTTTAAAGATTCTCTCTCCAGCTACTGTTCAGCTGGTTATTTGGGATGATTTTTCTTGAATTTAGTTGTAATTCCAGTTTGGTTCTGAAAGGTTAGTGTGTGTATCTTCCACTTCTGTACCCTCCTGTTTCATACTCCCAGAAATTTTGCAAAAGCCAGATAAAAACACAAGGGTCAATGTTCTGAACAAAGAAGTATGTGTCTAACCTCATGATGTTTGGGGCCTGGCTCAGTGGCACATGGAAGCACTCTAATTCACCAATCTGGAAACTCCTAATTTAGCTTCCTTAGTGGTTGTTTTACATTTTATAGTACACCTTCAACTTACTGCAGATTACTTCCATACAATATTATGCCACTTTACATGTAAGATAAGAACTTTGTTACAGTATATGTCAATTTCTTCACTCTGGGATTAATGCTTTCCTTGTCATATATTTTACTTTTACATGTGTTTTAATCTTTGTTTTAAATGTTTAATATAAACCTAATAAGAAAATAATCATATATTTTTCTAGTGCTGTTTATTCCTTTGTTTAGGTCCAAATTTCCATCTGGACTAATTCTCTTTCTGCCTGAATAACTTTCTTTAACATTTCTTTTGGAAATGAATTCCTATACTTTTTGCATGTCTAAGAAAATTTAATTTCATTTTGCTTTTGAAAGTCATAATATAATAGGTAGACAATTATTTTGTTTTAGTTCATTAAAAGTGTTTAGTCTAGAGTCAATTATTCCCTACTACTGAGGCAAGAGTTTCTGAATTCTAAAACCAATAGACTCTGAATTATGAAGTGCTCTGGTGTGCTATATCAGGGAACACCAACCCCTGGGCCATGGACTGGTATCAGTCCATGGTCTATTAGGAACCAGGCTACACAGCGGGGGGAAGCAGGGGTGGGGTAAGTGAGCAAAGCTTCATCTGCTTTTACAGCCACTAGCCCATCGATCTCATTAATGCCTAAATTCTGCCTCCTGTCAAATCAGCAGCCCAGCATTAGATTTTCATAGGAGTGCAAACCCTATTGTGAATTGTACATGCAAGGGATCTAGGTTGTGCACTTCTTGTGAGAATCTAATACCTGACAATCTAAAGTGGAGTGGAGGGGGTGATGCTAGTGCTGGGGAGCAGCTGCAAATACAGATTATCACTAACAGAGAGGTTTAATTGCACAGAGATCATAATAAATCAATTGCTTGCAGACTCATACCAAAACCCTATCAGTGAGTGGCAAGTGACAATTAAGCTGCATCTGGTCGCAGGCTTTATAGTAGAAGATGAGTCGATGTACTTCAATTGTACAGTTGCATCTAGTGACGGGTTTTAAGTCAGAATCCAACACTTATTTAAGTCCATGTGTGGCCTGCCCATTATTTTATTTACCTCTTGCATCTGTGCCTCTTTCCCTCACTGTGCACTTGTCTCAGTTGTGGTTTTGGTAAGCCAACATGCTAACCCTAGCCAAAATGAGTAAAAAAATAAACATCTCTTGAAAGCTTCTTTGAAAAGAGGCAAAGACCCAAAGATGAGAAAGCAAAAGGCTTTAGGACTGCCAACAAAAAGAAAGCTGCATTTAAAAGAAAATACCAAGAATCTGACTTAAATATAGGTTCATTGCAACAGATGATTCATATTCCCTGAGCCTGTTTTGTGTAATATGTGGAGACTGACTAACCAAGGAAGCCATGAAACCTTCAAAACTGCTTCACCACATGGAGACCAAACACCTTGCATTAAAAGACAAGCCTTTGCAATTTTTCAAAAGAAAAAAAATGTGAACATGAAGAACAGAAGCAATTATTGAAGGCCACCATTTCATCAAATGTGTCTGCACCAAGAGCATCATTCTTAGTGGCTAACCGCATTGCTAAAGCTGAGAAGCCCTCTACCATTGGTGAGGATTTGACCCTGCCTGCTGCTAAGGACATTTGTCACGAACATTTAGGAGAGGCTGCAGTTCAAAAGGTGGCATGTGTTGTGTTCCTCTTACAGCTAGTACCGTAACTAGACGAACTGATGAAATAGCAGAGGATATTGAGCCACAAGTGTTAGAGAGAATTAATGAGTCACCGTGGTGTACAATCCAGGTTGACGAGTCTGCTGATCTTAACAAGGTGACAGTGTTTGTTTTTGTGAGATAGATTTTTCAAGAGGCTGTGCATGAGGATATGTTATGTATATTTTTGTTGCCAACCAACACCACAGCTGCAGAGCTATCTAAGTATTTGAGTGATTACATATCAATGACCAATTCAGGAACTGGTCATTTAATCCAGAACATGTAGAAATTTGAAGTCGTCTCAAACATACTTTTGAGGTGCTCTGGTGTTGGTACATGCACGGATGGATCAGCTGCCATGACTGGATGACTTTCTGGTTTTACTACTTGTGTCAAAGAGGTCGCTTCTGAATGTGAGTCTATGCACTGCATCACCCGTAGAGAAATGCTGGCTAGCCAAATAATGTCACCTGAACTTAATGACATTTTTCAGGATGGGATTAAAATTGTCAACCACATTAAAATACATGCCCTTAACTCACATCTGTTTGTGCAGCTCTGTGAGGAGATGGATGCAAAGTGCACACACATCCCCTTATACACAGAAGTGAGATGGCTTTCTAAAGGGAGATCACTGGCCAGAGTTTTTGAGTTATGAGAGCCACTTCAGAGATTTGCTTTAGAAAAAGTCACCGCTGGCAGCACATTTCAGTGAGAAAGGATGGGTCTCAAAACTTGCTTAATTGTGTGACATATTCAACCTGCTCAACACTCTTAATCTGTCACTTCAGGGGAGAACAATAACTGTATTGAAGTCAGCAGATAAAGTGGCTGCATTCAAAGCCAAACTGGAATTATGGGGTCAATGATTGAACATTGGGGTTTTTGACATGTTTCAAATGTTAGCAGATTTTGAAAGAGACTGAGTCAGGGTCTTCTTCCTCCCAGCTGGTGCATGATCACCTATCTCAACTTTTAAGAGTTTGAACATTACTTCCCAACCACAAAAGACCCCTGAAATGGGAAGGAATACATCTGCGACCCATTTGTGAATAAGTCAGGTGAAGCTGGAAGAGAATCCACTTGCTTGAGACCACAAATTATGGTGGCCTTAAAAGTATGTTTGAGACAACTTCAAATCTCCATATGTTCTGGGTTAAATTAGCGAAGAACATTCTGAGATTGCCACAAAGGCACTGAGAAGCCTGCTTCCATTTCCAACATTCTATCTTTGTGAAGCAGGGTTTTCTGCAGTGACAGCAACCAAAACGATATTACGGAGTACACTGGACATAAGCAACACACTTTAGATGTCATTGTCTCCCATCACCCCCAGATGGGACCATCTGGTTGCAGTAAAACAAGCTCAGGGCTCCCACTGATTCTGCATTATGGTGAGTTGTATAATTATTTCACTATATATTACAATGTAATAGTAATAGAAATAAAATGCACAGTAAATGTAATGAGCTTTAATCATCCCCAAACCATCCCCCACATCCTTTCTCTGGGAAAATTGTCTTCCACAAAACTGGTCCCTGGTGCCAAAAAGGTTGGGGACCGCTGTGCTGGAGGGAACAGGTACTGGTCCTAAACATATAGGTGCTATTTTATCTAAAAATTTCTGGTGCATTTTCCTCAACTTTAGGTAATTTCTTCATATGCCTGTACTAATCAGTATTCTGCTGGAAGTTCAAGGGCAGAAGCATGCAGATCTCCAAGAATTTTCCCTCTGTGTAGCTCTCTCTTCTCCTTCACGCTGTCCTACAAACTTTGGTTGTCTTAGTCTCCTTGGTATCTTAGCTTCCTTCAACTTAAGGAGTGAGCTAGACTCCTCCCTAAGTTCTCCTTGCTTGTGCCATGTCCTGAAAAACCTTTCAAAGCAGCAAACTTGGCAGTTCCATAGCTCACCTTATTTGTGTCTTATCTGTCAGTGATCACCATCCCTGGTGAAAAACTATTGTTTTAAATTTTGACCCACGTTTTGTTTTTGTTTTCAGACAAGATGTTAAATCTCATCCACATTACTCTGTGTTTGTCATAAATGAAAGTTATACCTGCTATTTTAAAAATGATTTATAAATCTTACTTTCCAGGGCAGAGAAGGAAGAGCTCCAGTCACCCCTTAATCACTATGTCATATAGTAACTAGAACTTGATATTTAATTAATTTGTATATATCAACAACCAGAGCTAGGTGTAGTTAGATCAGATATTCTGTTTATCTATAATCTGTTTCAATGAATCACTTAAACTATGTTAACATGATGCAAATGTGACATAGACAAATGACAAGGAAATAATTTGCATTAATTTTTAATGTGGAAAAACTGAGTGATTTGACTGAACCACTGATGAGTTGTTTAACTGCCTATTGGTCACTTCAGCCTAGTTCGTGTGACTAAAAATATAGACTCTGGTGAATCTCAGGGAATTTTCAATGACAGTATATCAGTGAAGTTCCAAACAGTTTTGAGCACAAATTGTTTTCTTCCTTTCATTTTCTGAGAAAAACATCAAATTTCATATTTTGTTTAGTCTTTTTCTTAACAGCTAAAAAATTTACTTCAGAGTATATTTTTTATTGATGTTTTTGTCAGCTCTTTTGCTGTACTACAAGAGGTCATAAATACCTATATAAAATGCCCCAGGGCTCTGATTAACCAGCAACTATTCTGAGGACTTTTCTCCCTGGATTCTAAACTTCCTCATCACTTATCCCCAATAACTCTCTGAAATGCCTCTCACTTTCTGCCACTGATATATTGTATATTTCTTGATAATCCACCTGAGTTTTCGTTAGGCCTAACTTCCAGTGTGCTGCCTCCCTGAATATGCTCCATGGACTTTCCATCTCTCCTGTTCACACACCTGAGTCAGTGTTTTGAGGCCAAGGTCAAGTCCTCTAAAGATAAGGCCAAATGAAACCATGGATAAAGTTAAAATGTATTAAATACTATTTATCTACCATTGTGGCTTTCTATATTTTTGTTATAAACAAAGAGAAATAATGTAGAATAAAATTAATCTTCACAACATGCTGGCACATAGAGTGTCTCAAATATATTGGGCTTATGGTTTGTTTGGGGTTTCTTTAGCAACATAAACTATTGTCAGTGAGTCCATTCTCATTGCAAAATAAAACATTTCACAATGCCCGTGTAGCAGAAAACCTCTCCCAACTGCACTTGTTAACTGATTCTGTTTGACAAGTGGCTGCTTCTCGATAATTATTGTACAAACCATTACTTCCAAAATAAATTAAACTTTCATCACTTTATCCTGCTCTTCTACATTCATTAATATGTATCTTGTAAAATAGGTGGCTGCACCTGCATTGGGAAGTGCAGAAGCTTATATTAAAAGATTGTGCTTTTGTATATATTTAGTCATTGAGAGCTATGTTTAGTCCACCTGCAATACAAGCCCAGAAACTTTTATCTGGTAGGAGAGGGGTAGAGCCAAACTTTAAATTCAAAGGGAAATTTTAATTCATTTCTATTTAGTCATCTTTGAATTTATGTGACAAAATATACTCATATACTTACTCTTTTTATAAGGCCAATTTCATCAATCCCTGAAGGATCAGCTTCTGTGTGATACACACACCGCTTTACCTTCTACTGGTTTTCCCTAAGTAGACAATCTACTCACACCTAAAGTGCAGCCTACCTTATATGGGACATAAAGGGAGCCGGAAGATGGCAAAACTGAACAGATATTTTTTTGTTTGGAGACCTGGTCATAAATCATGTTTGTGATGATTAGAATTTGTTTCATTTTCAGTGAGCCCATTTGAACATATCTTCAATTTTCTTTTGTTTTTAAAGATTTTTGCATGGTCTTCAACTGAGGTCAACATTACACAGTAAATATCTAATGATAACACTGGTTCAGCTGTGTGGTAATCAGGTTCTTTTATCTTACAGTTTTTATTGATAGTAAATGTACATTTTTAAAAACTGATGATAAAAATACAATACACATTTCTGGTCACCAAACAAAATTTTTCAAACTCTGTTTATCATTCTGAATTAGAACATTTTTGTATTATTATTCTGATGTTGATCCATTTATTGACTTTTGGTGAGATTGGTCAACTGGGACCTTCATTTAACAAACATTTTTGGACTACCAGAAGAGTTCTTGGCATTGCAAGAGTTCTAGGTGCTGTTCTAACTTAGTTCTATCTTGATTTTAAGGAAATAGCAAGTTTAAAGTGAAATACCTTTAGAGCATTATTGTTATAGATATTTCTTCTAGTTCTTATTTTTTATTGTAATTAACTTCCAATAATATAAGTATGAAATTGAATGACAGTTCCCAATATTGACTACACATTTTATAGAAAATATTGGATGTGTTTACTAAAAGTTATTTGAAGATACAGCCTTTGTTATTCAGCAATGCCCAAATTTTCTCACCTTATTCTGTAAATAACCTTGCCTCCAGAGATTTTAGAATTACTGCCATAAGACCCCAAAGCAAACAATTATTCTCAAAGACAGTTCTGATATGAGATATAATGTCTCAAAGATTCTCTGACAAACAGCCAAACCAATCTGACAGTGTAAAATGAAAGACTTGGAGAAAAGCATAGAATTTTTTTCTTTTTAAAAATGAAACCCCTTTTCTGCACAAATTATTATAGGTAAGACATTTATATTTTCCTTGACAAACTACCTGACAATAATTATTTGTGAGCCCCCAGACAGCCCTGGGTTGTGTTATTTCCCTCACTTTAAACATAGAGATTTATCAGTTTATCCAAATGGTCACCCTATAATTTATAGAACTAAGGTCATAATTCAAATTTTCTGACTTTGAGAGTATCAGGTTTTGGAAATTAATGCCAATACTCTTCAATTTTCTTCCATAAATAGTGTCAATATTCATTAACTTTTATCCATAAATTTCTTTTTATATTTTTTCATCTGGTTTTCTTCACTTATCTTTATTTCTCATGCTACATTTCATATGTAAGGTGATTCCTACCAAATCTGTTTCGGACACCTCCTGTCCATGTTATCTCACCAGTAATCAAAATAAAATATTTTCTCCATTCAAAACACAAATGACATGCAATTCTAAAGTTTTTATTATATTCATTTGGAAAGCAGAATTGTTGATGCTTATGTTTTCTCATTCTACAGTATGACATTAGAGTCCAGAATATAAAAGAAGGCCTAAATTTCCTACTGAAACACAAAGAAAGTGATCATTGTGAAGTAATTCTAATTTGAATACTACTAGGAGTGGAGGCTTTAAGGAAATTTGTAAGTCATATTTATTTTGGTGAAATCATATTGAAAATGTAAGGGTAGAGAACAATGAATAAATGAAATCCTTGTCATTGGGAGTAATTAATCCCATAATCATCAGTTTTGCAAATTCAGAGAAACTGAGGCTGTTAAGAAATGGAAGTTGTTCTAGTAGACAGTCTACTTCATTGATTTTGCAAAGCAAATACTGTTGGACTGTGCTAGAGTTTAGAAGATTTATCCTTATTTCAAACTAAAAATCTCCCCTTTGTAGTATCTCCCCAAAGGTCCAAGTACTTTCTTCTAAAGCAATGTGAAAGATTTACTATGCAATTGCCACTTAAATCGATATGAATAGATGTTATATCTACATAATTTTTTTCTTTATAGTAAAAAACTATAGTTCTATCCACAAGGTCAGTGACCCTTGTGCAGGCCTAAATTTGGCCAGCAAAAGCAATGGTAGAAAGTTAGGCACAGACTGAGATAAAACAAACAAGCTTGGTGGATAATTGACAAAGAGGTGCAGGGCTGTAGATACCAGAATTAAGGTTTTGATGGGCAATAATTAGTTCACTTTTTGATTTGTTGAAGGAAGAAATCTTGGCTCAGAACTCTGGTTGTGAATCTCGGTAAGTAGGTGGTAGTTGACACCAGGAACATTCAGAGCTCACCAGGGTGAATATACAGAGTAAGCTAAGAGTGGATCAAGAATGGGATTCTGGCTTTTTAAAAAAATTAATTAATTAATTAATTAATTTTTACAGAGGGAAGGGAGGGAGAAAGAGAGAGAGAGAGAAACATCAATGTGCGATTGCTGGGGGCTTGATTGGGAGTAAAGGGGAGAAAACTATACTTGATCATTAAAATAAAAAAAATAACCATAAAAAAAAGTGAATCATGCAAGTAAATGTAAAAAAAAAAAAAAAAAAGAATGGGATTCTGAGGAATTTTATCAATTGAAGGACAGTGTCAAGTAAAAGTCCTCTAAAGAGACAGAGAAAGAAAATGTCAGATGTTTAAAAGAAGATCGATCAGAGTGTAATGTTGTGGTTCTAAAGACAAAGTGTTTTTTTTTTTTCATTTTTTAAATTTTATTGTTGTTCTAGTTGTCTGCCTTTTATCCTCACCACTCCCACCCACACCAGCCATCTCCACTTCCCTCCCCTGATTCCACCCTACCTTGAATTTTGTCCATGTGTCTTTTATAGTTGTTCCTAAAAACCCTTCACCCTTTTCCCTCCTTTATCCCCTCCCACCTCCCGTCTGTTAGATGTCTGTTCTTAATTTCCATGCCTCTGGTTCTATTTTGCTTGCTTGTTTGTTTTGTTGATTAGGTTCCACTTAAAGGTGAGATCATTTGGTATTTGTCTTTCACTGACTGGCTTATTTCACTTACCATAATGCTCTCCAGTTCCACCCATGCTGTCGCAAAGGATAGGAGCTTCTTCTTTCTTTCTGCTGCATAGTATTCCATCCTGTCGGGTGTGAGGTGTTTGTTGATGTTGTAGGAGAATACAAATCAGAAGAGAAGATTAAGGAGAAGGAAGAAGAGGAGTAAATAAAGAAAAAGTAAATTACTTTAATAAGTTTTTTTGGTGCCTGGTGATGTTAAGTGTTTTACATGCATCATCCCATTGAGTCTTCCAAAAAAAATGATAGGAAACAAGTACTTCCACAGTGAAAATCATGTACAATATGATTGGCAGTAGGTTCCCAGACCCAGGAATTCCAAATCAGTTATCTGTTTTGGTTCAGTAGTCTCTTCCTAAACCATGCAATAATATAGCCCTGAAGTTTACATGATACATTTTTTAGATTCCACTTACAGAGTTATGACAGGACTTGCTGTATTATTTCTATGTTATAGATGAGAAAACTATGATTTTGAGAAGTTATTCTTTACATATCTTACTTAACTTGATTCTGCTCCTAGTGTTGTATATTCCCTAAGCATGAAATAGAAAATTTCCTTTTTTTGATCCCTCTCAGATTTTGCACTGACAAATAAGACAACTTCACAACATCAGCATTAGATTCCCCAGAAACTCTATATTAGCTCACTTTTCTTCAGAGGCAGAGAAAAAGTGACCTATTTATTAAATCTGTCGTTCATTTTCATACATGTAGCACTAATTAACATGAAAAAGCTCCACCTTCCTCCTTATAACCTTGATAAGAACTGCATATTAAAATATCACAGTCCAACTATAGTCAATGAGCAGCTTTGTAATAGAAATTACGACATTGGTGTGCACGATATTTCAAGAGACAAAAAATGCTGGAATTTTTATAAGTCATCCATGATTTTGAGTTAATAGTATAACATTGAGTTTTTATAAGGTAACTCTATACAACTTTATAAGGTTGCTACTATATTAAAAGAAGGTTTTGGTAAATCAAATTGTCCCTCAAGAGATCAGATGTCATGCCTTATATACTCTATTTCCCTCCTTGTGCCAAAAGAACTTGGTTGGCAAAATTCTAAATGTAAGGTTGATTTGGGGAGAGGGACTCTTTACCACTTTTCGTATGATCATTTTCCTTTCACTGGGAAGTGATGAGATGTATAAACAGACCATGGGGTTTCTACAGTATAGTCCTTTGAGAACCCGACTGAGTCATTACAAATGGTATCAAAGGAGGAAATACAAACAAGGAATAATTTTTAAAAAGGACAACTTGTTTTGAACAACAATAAAAAACAAGTAATAGTTTACAAAATGCATGTTTCTAATTGCGGTCTGAAGAAATGATGTATACAATATACTTGATAACATTTTAAATAGAGAATGGAGAAAGCATGCTTCTTAGTTCCCCAAATGAGGGGTAAAGTCATAATTAGATGGTATCACTACCAATTTAACTAGGTTTCAAAGAGGGAGTTGGTTTGCCTCACATTTTGGAAGTGTACACCAGGTCATGCCATGGAACTTGGCCACTCACAAATCTTCGATTGTGCACACTTCTCTGAGGAAGGGATTTCAAGTGCCTGGTCTGTAGAAGCAAGAAACTCCACCAGTGAGAAATCAGAGGAGCAATATCTGATTTTTATTTTGTTTTAAATCCTCACCTGAGGACATTTTCACTGCTTGTAGAGAGAGAAGAATGAAGAAAGAGAGAAACATCGATGTGAGAGAAACATTGATTGGTTGCTTCTTGTACGAGCCCCAACTGGCATGAACTGCAGTCTAGGCATGTGCCCTGGCTGGGAATTGATCGAGAAACCTTTCAGTCTATGGAACACAACTCCAACCAACTGAGCCACACCAACCAGAGCTGACTTTTATTTTTAATTATTTCTTAAAAAAAATAAAAATGTCTTTGTTGAGAAACCTCCTGAATGATTTGAACTTCAAGTTCTAATACTGGAACTTCTGAATGTTTTTTATTTCATAGCTTATCAAATAAATTTATAAATCCACATTCAGAGAGTAGAAGGTAGTTTCTATTTGTTAATGAAAGTCCTTGAAATATCACAATGCTTAAACTAAGCTTTGCACGAAGTGACTTTTCTAGAATCAATGACTCAAATTTCTAATTGTGATGAAAAATAATTTGAATTTAAAAAAAAATGAAAGCCAGTGATGAATGAGTCTTAATATCTATTGTATGTGGTTCAAGAAACAGATATTATCTAAATTAGATCAAGAAACAGTTTATTTCAAACTAATACTTAATAAGAACTTGAATTCGAGAATCTGGGGTTTTCTCCAACATGTCCAGGATTTCATTTCACATTTAAGATAACAATTGGCTTTCAATATTATTAGGAAATGTTATCTACATCTGGAAAGATTTCTCTTTATTTTCAGCCATTAGTGATTTACTTGTTGCTTCAATAAATGAACCTGCTATATTCAATAAATTTAAACAGAAGTATGTCATTGTCTTCATTTGGTTCAATTTGATGCACCGAATGCTTCCTCAGCATGAGCCTTGCTCTGTGGCCTGTGCTGGAAACAGGGGCACTGAGCCACTGCCCAGGCTTTCCTTGTCCCGGTACAGCAGAGCTAATCTCGTGTTCACCTATAACGGAAGTGCAATTACAGAAAAAATACTCTGGGAGCATAGGAGGAGGAGCACTGCCTCTGTCTCTGTTTGACCTGGACTTACAATAAGAAATTACCAACTCTTTTGTCCACTCTTCTCCCACCATGGTTTCCTCTTGTTTATTTTTCTCACAACCCGATTTCATTTTATAAATAAATATAAGGTTATGCACTCCCCGGCTTCCCATTGCCCCGAGAGTAAGATCCAGTGTACTTTCCATGGCATCCACGGCCCACCGGGACCTGGCTTCAGCCTTTCTAGCCTCATCTCACTTCACTCCCTTGTCCATTCCAGCCAGGCAAGTCTTCCTTTTCCTCACAGTCGAAACGCTGACATCTGCTGTTCTCACTGTATGAAAACCCTTCCCCATATCTTTAATAGGTTCTTCTCTTCATTCAGCTAGCAGCATGAGTGCCACTTTCTCAAGAGGGCCTCGCTGTTTAAACGCTCTCTAAGACCACCGGGTTTTATTTTGTTTCTTAGCATTATCTGAAAGTAGTGCACTGGTTTTTTATAGGCTGCCACAACCACCTCTATGCCCATGGAATGTACCTCTCATGTTCACTCGGTGGTTTCAATTCTAGAACAGAGCCTGGTACATCCCAGGAGCCTAGTAATTATTGTTGAGCACATGAATCATCACCACTACATTTTCAGATACTTTCTCCATTTTAAATAATGGTAGAGAATCTGGTCGGATTTTCTCTTTGTACAAATGAATATACCAATTAATATTTTGGTGCAATCTTACCAAGTTAATGTTCACTTCTTAAAAGAAGGCGAAGTATAACATAATAAAAGAAAAGATATAGTGTTCATGACATTTATTCCTTGGAGTCATTGGCCAGTGTTGTTACCCTCTCATGGCAATAAATTCACAAATGTAAGAAAAATTAAAAATAAATTACCTCCTCCTCTTTTTATGTTTTCAACAGTACATTGTCTTTGAGTGTTCCCCAAAGGGGGTACAGGAGGTCAGTTTGCACATAACTAGCAAGCTTGAAACACTATTTCAGTTTTGTTGCAATCTTCCCTTAATGGGAAGGCTAACATTCCAATATTATTAAAAATGCAAACCAATAAGACATGAAATGGCTTGCTTATTACTAACATTTATGCAAAACCACTTAAAATGTTAAAAATATTGATCTCCTACCCTATGTAGCAATTAATGCAGCAAAGATGACGACAATTGTTTTTTTCCACTGGAAAATCACCAGCAGTCTACATTCTCTTCTTCTCCTTAATTTCCACAACTGTGCATATCCTTCAAAGTCACTGGAAACTTGTGTAATCACTTTTGTAAATTCTACTAGTCTCCAATGAAGAAGAGATTGTTAAATAAAATTCAAGTAGTTTGAAGTTTCAAAAGAAATCAGAAATATAGGCATTGTTGCCCCTGTATAAGATCAGGTTATATAAAGGCCAGGAAAAGAAAAAGTAAGAATCCCTAGAACCTTCTTTTGATTCTCTGTTGAGATGTTATGTACATTTTAAGACTATTTGCAAGCAGACATCCTGTTTATAAAATAATTATACTTTATAATTGGTCACATTTTTGGCCATAAAAATGTATATTGAAGTTATTTGAAACCAAAAATTGTGTGTATCTGTGTGTAGGCGGCCCTAAAGTTTCTGAAAAACTGAAAAAATAAAGGTTTGCAGAAGCAAGGTAAAAAAGAAAAGTTTTAATTTTTGCTCATTTATTTTTACCTAGGGAAGATAAAAAGGGATAATAGGGAAGTGAAAAAGAAGTAAGGCAGAAAAAAAAGGATCAGAGAAAAGGGTACACACACACACACACACACACACACAAACACAGTCCATTCTCATTATATATAGGTTCAGTATTTGTGGGTTTTCTTACTCACTAAAGTTTGTTTGTAACCCCAACATCAACACTCTAGAACTTCATGGAATGCACACGTGTGTAGCAGTGAAAACCGACACGCGCATTCCAGATGAGGCAACGAGGGCATGCTCTGCTTTCTTGTTCAGTTCTCATACTCTAAACCCACGCCCTGTTGTCCTGTGCACTGTATAGTCAGAGTTTTGTTTCAGCATCTTTGTGTTTTTTATTGACGGTTAACTGTTTATAATGGTCTACAAGCACAGTGCTGGATTTCTGCCTGGTGCTGCTAGGCCAGGAGGCTACGATGCGCATTACAGAGAGAGCGTGTGCATTAGAAAACATGTATTTACTCAAACATGAGTTATAATGAAGCCTTGATCAAGTGTGGGTTGCTTATCTGGAGGCAGGATTAAATAGAATAAATAAGAAGTAATGTGGCTGGATGAACAAGGGAGAGATAATTCAGAGTAGCAAAGGACTGAATTAATCACAAAATGTAAGTAGAAGAGGGAACTTGAAGAGTTTGCCTGTTTAACTTCATCATTACGCAGTTGAGGGATGTGGGAATGGGCATAATGGCTTAAGGTAAAGCTCTGCAGCCCAGTTCAAATCTCAGCTCTTATGCTCTTAACTTCTGTGGGCCTTATTTAATCATCTGTAAGATGGGAATAATGATATGTCTCATAGGATTGTAGTAAGAATTAAATATGATAAGAAAGCAAAGATGGCAGAAGAGTGTGTATTTCAAGCATTCAGATAACAATGTGGTGATGATTAAGAGACCACTAGACTTACAGTTACTTAGAAACTTCCTGGTGGAAACCAGTCCCTCTGTCCTCTTACTCTGCTCAGTGATTTTACCATCACATTGTCCGGTGGCCACTGAGGCACCAGTTGGGCTGACTTATGTCATGATGGTTGACATGAAGAGGTCTGCATTCTCAAGGCACACTTTCACAGAGTAGAACACAGAGGCAAATAAAAAGTAATGTAAGCAGGTGGTTAAGAGAAAGAGGGATGTCCACTTTAGAGTTTTGTCCCAAAAGAACATCATTTCTAAAAAATACAAGTAAGAATTTATGCAAAATCTCACACATCCACTATCAAATTAGTTATATTCATAAAATGGAGTAGGCATTGATTTCTGCTAGGAGAATAAAGTAAACTAGTGTAAAAAAGAAAGATTTGTCTTTTTTTCCTTTTTGTAATGAAAATTAGAAAGCAATAACTGCATCCTCAAGCCTCATTTTTTTTCATATATATGAGGTCTGTCCAGCAGATATCCAGGCCATATAATATGTAAAATAGAGATATTTATTAAAGAAGACACAAGATACAAGAAACATTGTACATAGGACAATGATGCCTCAGACCCCTTCAAAGTAGTCACCTTGAAACCTCACACAGTTCTCACAATCACCATCAGCTACCCTGTCATACTTTCCTAAATCTCATCAATGGTCTGAAATCTCTTCTCTTTCAAAGGTGATTTTAGTTTTGGGAAAAGTTAGAAGTTGCAGAGTGCCAAATCTGGGCGTAGGGGGTCCGAGTCACCTGGGTCATTTGGTATTTTACCAAAATAATCTGTGCGGGACATGATGTGTGAGCAGCACGTTGTTGTGATGAAGCTGCCAATTGCCGGTTGCCCATAGGTGTGGCCTTTTGAGTGATCTGAATAGCTTCCACTGAGGAATGTTCAAGCTTAACGAAAAACTTGATGCAAATTCATTGCTCTACTTGTTCAGTCATTTTGAGTGTGATGGCCGCACAGTGCGCATGCTCACTCAAGGTGACCACCTCCCCCACTGACTAGTAGTACAGTGAAATCATCATTGTTCACACATGCACATTCCAGTCCACTCTCCTTGGCTGCCAGGTTATATCGATGTCTTGCAAATCATTCTTGTTATATTAACAATGGCTGGACTTTTCCCAGACAAACCTTCTTATAATGCTAAAAACTTAAAATCCACTTATGATGAAACATTTCATCAAAGCTGGAAATGGAGACTTGTCCAAAGTAAAATTAGTCAACATGTAAGACAACCCATATAATCTCATTTTTCACTACTAAGGAAGCCAGAAAGTGAAATAAAATTACAGTACCTTTCATATCACATCTGCATGGACATGCGTAGACATTCTTAGATGTTAGTATTAATACTAATAATATATATTACTTCACATGTCAGAGAGACACAACAACTGCTATTTTAACATATTTAGCCAATCCTGTTCATCAACATGAGTTAATGGTACTGAGCTGGTGATAAATCTACAGATTTAAAACTTTGCATTTTGGATTAGACAAAATAACACTGAAGAGTACTTCAAAGAATGTGGCTTTCAGTGTTTCCTTCTCATTTTCATCTAGGGAAGCTTACCATTAAAAATGTATTTTTTTCTTTTTAAACCCATTCAGTTAGCTGCCTACTTTGTATTAAATGCAAACTGTTTCATACAATGCTTGCCAGAAGCAAATGCGCTTGTAACATGACTCCCATAATGGATTCATTAAAAAATGTGATTTATTTTACATTCTAAATCAAAGGATTTTTTTTATATTTTAGCAGTTAGCATTGACTTTGACATAGGTATATTTTTATGAATAGGATATACTTATTCCTTAAGAGTTGGCTAACAAATAGCACTTGCTAGTATTACAATCTAAAAACATTCCATCAAATAACATAGTGTTGTTGCTGCTTGTTTTTATTTCATAGTCATACAGACTGGGAAATGACATAAAAGCACACAGGGCTATACTTTGGTAAAGTGTCCTAAGTGAGTATCATTTATTACATATTGAAGGCTCCCTCATAGCCAATGAACTCTTAAGCTATACAAATTAACCACATTGATTTTAAAAATATTACAAATAGGTAAGCGGATGTTAAATAAGTCATCAGATTGACTAATTCTAAATGTTTATGTTTATCTGCATCTAAAGTTGCCAGCATTTCTCACCATCAGAGTGGAGGGCTAATGTTTGAGAAGACCACTAAACTCCCATCATTTAAACATGATAACTGCCTCATGCGTCTACATAATTTTTCAAAGCTATTTTTAAGCCATATAAGCTTTCCAATTTCAACTTAACATCCACCAAGAGATTTTTATTAAATTTAGTGCAATATTTTAACTAATTGGCACAGCTCAATTTTAAATAAATTCTAGAGTTAAAAGTAATTTCTAAAGATATAACTTACATAATTTTCCTCACTGCATCACTGGTTTTGAATAGTGGCTTTCAAGTTTAAATCATTACAAATCTTTCAGAATCCCTAGACATCTGACTTTATATAAATCTAATGTAAATTTTATGGAGTTAATTGTGGCTAAACAGGCAAAATAAGTTGTGATATATAATTCTGGTTGCCCAAATTAATTTGAAACAGTAAGTATTTCACAAAACATTATGTAAACAAGTAAAGCATTAGAAATATTTCAAATAAGAACTAAAATTATTTTTTCCTGATAAAAATTGCTGTTCTGATAAAAATACTATTGGCCAGGATGTTATTACATGAACTAGTACATCCTGGAACCGAAGGGTTTGTGACTGGGAACTTGGGAATATCACCTGGAAAGAACAGATGACAATGGGGGATGATTGGCTGAATCATCAATGAAGACAGAGCTGAGGTAGAATACAAAGGAACTATTCATGGCTTTTGTCTGCAGCAGACAGAAGCCTAAAAGAAGGGTGACTGCTCTCTTCTAGTGTCATGGATGTCACATGGCAGAAAGTTTTATGTTTGTTTCTGACATTAGGCAAACAAAAACCTTTTGAATAGTGAATTAGGCTTTTGTTTTGAGCCTGCAAACTCTTCCTCTTCCTGTCGATGAGCACTGATCTGATTGCAGCTCTCTCATTTTCTTGGTGTTAACTGTGTGGAGAATGTGTATAAAAGGCCTAACACAGGAGCACTGACCTTACTCCACAGA
Organism: Tonatia bakeri; assembly: GCA_004024845.1. Classification (NCBI taxonomy): domain Eukaryota; kingdom Metazoa; phylum Chordata; class Mammalia; order Chiroptera; family Phyllostomidae; genus Tonatia; species Tonatia bakeri. Next base: position 34,425 of record PVIA01001738.1, read on the forward strand.
GTTCACACAGCTTTTGGAGTTTCCTCCCTCCCTCCCTCCCTCCCTCCCTCCCTCCCTCCCTTCCTTCCTCCCTTCCTTCAGGGGTGGTGGTAGAGAAAAGCAGGTGGTATAGGAGAGTAGAAGACCACCAATTTCTTTGCTCAAATAACCAGCATGGGTTAGGCCTTCTGAAACCAGTTTAGCAAAGACCTTTCTTTTCCCTCTGGAGAAGGATACAGTGCTATGACCATGATTCAGCTTTGCTTGTCTGGGTCTGTGCGAATTGTGAGGGAACGTGCTTTGAGGGAGCCCTTCCTGTTCTCTTCCGTCCCTGTAATCTGAACTCACTTGAGGTTCTGAGGTTCAAAATTTGATGAGTTGGCAGAAAAAGATAAATCTGTTTTTAAAGGCATGATGAGGATTGCATTTTTGTTGAGGGAGTCACAGATTAGAAAAACTGAAGCCATTTTTAAAGCTCTTGGTTATGGCCCACTTTTAAATACATACATTCACTTTGAATTAAAAGAGTCCAGAGAAATTAGAATAATTTCTGCTTTCTGTGGCCAGACTTTGAAGTGGGGAAATGTGGAACTAAAAGCAAATAGCATAACCTGTTTTAATCAAAAGGAGTCTAGCAAGAAACAATCAATTAAAGAACAGTCTGATTCTCTGCGACATCAATGCATGAAAATCTGGTAGACGCCAGATTGTGTCTCAAGACACATATGATGAACAGAAAAAAATGACCTGCTAATAGCTTTTACGGGTAATAAATGCATCATGTTATTGGTAATTCTGCAGATGGTAAATCAAGCTAATATCAAAGCTGAAACAAGCTACTTGTTAAATATAGTTCAAAATGATCTGTTATTCAAAACCACTGTATTGCACAGAAAAGAAAGATGATTATTCTTTATATTTCTAAGCATCTTAAAAAGATAAACATTCCCATTGTGCCATAGAGGCATTTTAATTTTTAAATTCTTTGGAGAGAGCATGCCTGAAATAAATTTAAGTTGAGAAATGATAGGTTTACTTAGATTATGAGCAGGAACTATAATGTAAAACCTGTGCTGAAATTGAAGTGTGACTTTATTGCATACAATGCATATTAGAAGATATTTCCAATCAACATTTGGAACACTGATCTGGTAAACTTCAACATTTGAGCACAACACATATTAATAAATGATGGAGTGATGGATATGCCACTCATTATTGACTCTCTTGAATAGACTTATTTGCTTAAAGAATACTTTAACTTCATTTTTTTTGTTATAAGATCTAACATATATAGCAACACAATTCTGGGGAGAAAACGGAGATTAGGAAAAGAGATGACAGGACAGGACAATGGTCCAAGAAATCGTTCCAACAGGGGAAAAAAAGATGTACAAAGGAAAATCCAATTTAAAGAAAGTTAGCTTTATAGGTGGACAGATCTGATCACTGAACATCAAAATGAGCTTTTCCTATCTGGTTATTTTTAATGTAAAATTGTTTTGTTTGTCCATCTATATGGCATATAACTAAGCTTGCTGATTTGTATTTGTATTAACTGGAGATAAGATCAGTTCTAAGTATTTATTTATTTTTAAAAAAATCTCTAACAAGATTTATTTTAAATAAATTTAATTCAAGATGTATTTATACTTTTTCAGATAAATTCATGTTTTCTTATATCTATACTTAAGCATGCATGTGCAGAAAAAACATACGAACACATGAATAAAACATAATTTTTTTAATTGTTAATTCCATTATAGTTCTAGAAAACCACGCTAGCTTGTTTGGATTAAAAGAATTTTTTTTCTTTTTAAGAAGATTATATTCAGTGAAATGTATATTCAGTGAAATATTTCTAGTATTAGGTAGAATCCAGGATCTAGAGTCTTTGAAAATCAGATGTTTTATAGTTTTGGATCTACCTATTACCTGGAACATCTTGAAGAACATCAATTAATGCCTTAAATGTTCAGCTTTTTAACAGTAAAAAATATTAGCTATTTATCAATTTTCTATGATAAAACTTTTAGGACACTGACAGTGACAGCAATCCTATCTTTAAGCAGTGAAAAAGGGGTAAAAATATCACCTTTTTGGAGGAACAGGTGTTTGCTATCTATTAACATCTATTAATTCACTTCAGAATCAGAAAATTACAATAAGACTAATTCTAAGCCAAATTGTGAAGCTGGGAATTATTACAATCAGCAGTTCTCCGAATTCCCAAAAGTAGTCCTTTTCACAAAGACTCCTAATGTCTTTCCTCACCTTTGTCTTCACTGTTTATTCAATTTACTCAAACACTATAATAAAGACATTAATGAGATAATATCTCTGCCTTTTACAGGATATTATCAGTTTAAAGTAATAGAAAATAGAGCTGAAAGTAACCTAATCAATAAGGACATTTATTATATCACATGACAAAATGTCCAAAGGTAGGTAAGCTCCAGGGTTCATTGGTCATCTCAGCTCAAAAGCCAAGTATCTGTCTGTCTTCTGCTGTTTACAAAAACAATCTTAATGCTAAAATAAAATTATAAAGTATACTAATTTACACACATTTATATATTGCTGTATGATTAAATATATTACATTTTAAGTAACCATGCAGAATGCAATTCTTTCTTATTTTTCTATGGTTTAAATGTTTCTTTACTGTCTGGAAATATCTCAGACTAGAAGATGGAAAGCAGCAGATTTAATATACGTTAATCTGTGGTCCTATGAGGGTAAATAGTAATTCTGCCAATTCTTGTGTTGAGACAAGATAGAGGTACTGATAAGGTTGGGGAATTGTGGTTTGGGGGCAGCATCAAAAACTGGAGGAACTCTGACATTTCTTCCTACAAAATGTCCTGTAGAGGGTATTTGAGGGGATAGCTTTGCAGTTAATTTTAACATAAAAGAGAAAACCAGGAAGTAGTGAGAATGTGATCATGATATGAGATTCTTATATCTTAGCAACATCAGATACACATAAGTGTTTGACAATCTTTGTTAGAAAAATGTTGTGATAATGCATTGCAGTAGATGATGGACTCTTCTCATGAGCAAACTGCATTGCTGGATCATGGGGCAAAACTACTCCAGAGTACAAAAGTCTCTGGGGAGTCACAAGGAACTACAAATAGCCAAAGCAATCTTGAGGAAGAACAAAGCTGGAGGCATCACACTTTCTGATTTCAAACTATATTACAAAGCTATAGTAATCCACACAGTGTGGTACATGCATAAAAACAGACACAGATCAATGGAACAGAATAGAGACCTCAGAAATAAACCCCTGTATAACTTTTAACAAAATGACTAAAAATTACAATGGGAAAAAGATAGTCTCTTCAATAAACAGTGTTATGGGAAAACTGGATATCTACATATAAAAGAATGTAACTGCACCCCTATCTTACACAACACAAAAATCAAGTCAAAGTGGATTGAAGACTTGAAAATAAGATGTGGAAATGGAAAACTCTTGGAAGTAAAAGCAATGAAAAATCTCCTTAACATCTGTCCTGGCGATGAGTTTTTGGATCTGACACCAAAACAAAGACAACAAAAGTAAAAATAAATACTGTATTTTGCCATGTATAATGCACACTTTTTTGCCCAAATTTTTTAGAGAAAAATTAGGATGTGCATTACACATGAGTAGTACTAATTCTTTAGCTATATAAATGTTTTTAATTCTTTTATTTATGCTTATGTGTTAAAAGTATAACTCTATAAAACAATAACAGTATCTGTATGTAAAATAACACCCTAGAATACAATAATCAGTTTTGTTTCTAACTATAAATGAATACAAATTGAATTAGAAAATGAAAATGAAAAACATTTTCCTGAAAGTTTGGGCCAGAAACATGAGTGCACATTATACATGGCAAAATGTGGGGTAAGTGGGACTACTAAAAGCTTCTGCACAGCAAAGGAAGCTGTCAATAAAATGAAAAGGCAACATAATGAATGACAGGTAATATTTTCAAAGCACATATCTGATAGAGTTCATGTCTAAAATATAAAAGGAACTCATACAGCTCAATAACAAGAAAAGAAATAACTCAATTGAAAAATGGGCAAAGAATTTGAATAGATGTTTTTCCAAAGAAGGCATTCAAAAGGCCAACAGAGGTTTGTGCTGACTCTCAAGCTGGGGAGATCAAGTTGGGCCAAGGACACTGAATATCTTTGCCCTCTTTGACTTGTTTCCCAAGAGAGTCTCAATAAAATGGTTTCAACATACATATATGAGGGAAACCCTTAAAAAAAAAAACAAATGAAACTGTCTTCTGGTAAGTGAGCAACTTATAGTAGAGGCATGCCCTACTAGGTGAGTGGTCTAGGAACCCACCTGTATCAGAGTACTAGCTGGAGTTGTTGTGAGAGGCTGCACTCAGCTTCAGTGAATTTTTTTGAAGACTCTTCAATGTGTTTGCCCATTTCATGATGGGTGATTTATGAGCATGCCTGTCCACACGTTGCTGAGTTTTCAGCAGCCTCCATGCCCCACTGTCCCTATTTACCTGATCTCACCCTGACTGACTTTTTTCTGTTTCCCCAGATGAAAAAAGTCTTCAAAGGGAAATATTTTGTCAATGTGGAAGAGAAGAAACAAAAAATGGAAGAAATGCAAAAAAGGCAACAAAATTGACAAGCTCAAAAATGTTTTTGAGCAGTGGAAAAAATACCTCAATAGGTGTATTGCATCAAACGGAGAGTATTTTGAAGGTGATTGAAGTTTAAACATATAAGAATAAATACACAATTTTTTATAAATAAATTCTTGGGTTTGGGAATTATATATATAGCCAAATGGCTAACAGGTACACAAAAAGGTCTTCAATGTCACTAATCATTGGAGAAATACAAATCAAAACCACAGTGAGATTGCCATCTCACATCTGTTTGGATAGCAACTATCAAAAAGACAATATATAACAAAGTCTGACAAAGATATAGAGAAAAGAGAACCCTTGTGCACTGCCTGTGGGAATGTAAATTGGTAAAGTCACTATGGAAAACAGTATGAAGATTCCCCCATGAAATTAAAAATATAACTATCATCTGATCTGGCACTCCCACTTCTTGGCATGCATCCAATGAACATGAAAACATTATTTTAAAGAGATATCTTTACTCCTGTGTTCATTGTAACATTATTCATAAGAGCCAAGGTATGGAAACAATTTAAGCACCCATTGATATGTGAATGGATAGAGAAAGAAAAAAAGAGTGAAAGAAAAAGGCGAAGTCAGGGAAAACAGAGTAGAATGATGGTTGGCAGGGTAAACCAAACCTGGAATGTCTGACAAGCTCTGTCGAGAAAAGTAGATATCAGCTCTGGCTGGTGTGGCTGCATTGGAGGAGCATCATTCCATACACCAAAGGGCTCAGGATTTGATTCCTGGTCAGGGTGCATGCCTAGGTTTCAGGTTTGATGCCCAGTCGGGGCATGTATGGGAGGCAATCAATCATTGTTTCTCTCTCACATCAATGTTTCTCTCTCTTCTTTCCGTTTTCTGTAAAATCAATAAGCATATTTTTTTAAATGCAGATATCCAGCTAGTTATTCTTCTGATTGATAAAATAATAAAAATGTTTCTTTTTATGCTTTTTTCCAACAATCCACTCTTTACTTTGGTATATCAATTTAGATATACAGCCCATCTCCCTACTGATATTCACTCCTTTAGCCAACTAAAAAAGAAAATTCTTGCATGAATTGATATTCTGTGTTAACAAATTACATGATCTGCTGAAATGCATTTTTTTTCAGACACATTAGGAAGATAAAATAATTAATTGAAAACATTAATAACCCTTTATGGCAACACCACAACGTGATGAATTCATTGGTAATCTATTGGAGCATGTATGGAGTCCATAGGTGGAGAAAAATAAATATGACAAAATGAACAAAGAAAGGTTAAATTCAGCATAGGTAATTTTGTGAGCATGCTGTCCCCTTAAGACTTTTGTGAAATCTTAATGGTCTCGACCTGCATTGATACCTTGGCTCCTCTGTCCCTTTCTCAAATCTATATGCAATCCATGATTTTTCTTCTATTTACATGTCTAGTGCTTGGGTATGGAAAGAAATATTCTCTGAGGACCAAAGAACTATTGTAGTTCACAGTAGACCTTGATTCTGCTCCCAGCTTCTCTTTTTATACTGGAGACATTATTCCTATTCTGATTCAGATTTATCTTGCAAATATAATGGAGTTAAAATATTTTCACATCTACCCTTTCATGTAAACTCCAACACCACAGTGCTGTACCTGCTTTTGGTAACAGTGCTAATGTCCATACAGAAAATGCTACAGTGTATGTAGCGGCATCTCCTAATCATGTATTTTTTTAAAGTCAGAGTTCACCATAAGAGATACCCATGGCTTTGTATTTTTCCAAAAGAATTTTGTTATTAACAAACAAAAGGACCTCATTACACACTGGTTTCATTTATAAGACAATGTCATATCATTTGGGTCCTAATGCAGTGTTAAATGGGATGCTCCATATTATTGGTAAATCACTTGTCACTGGGATAAAAGTAATTACAAGACATCTTGTTAATCCTTCCAAAATTTATAAGATATTGGTTATGAGTTATCAGCAATGAATAATGAATAAATGAGCTTTTGACAAAAAAATAACATGAAAAACTTTCCAACTTTTGTCTCTTCTAACATTTTGAGATTTTACTGTCACAGACTGATGTGGTAACCTATTTACACTGAATCAAACTTGTTGACATTTAAGTGTTAAAAAAACCCCACTATCTAAGCAGTAGAAAGAATATAGGAATGACATTCACAAATATTTCCAGCTGTCAACAAGTCAGATTTCTTACTAACTGTGAGCCCTTGAAGTATTATGTTCTTTAGTTAGAGTGAGAAATACTGTTACTTCAGGGTTGTTTTTTTATATCCATATACTTGTCTGTAATAATTATCATGACTACAAAATACCATGAATTTTTCCATTCCTTTCATCTCTAATGTGCACTATTTTCCTTTTGAACAATACCAGAAAAGAATTCTTACGCATTTGACAGACAGATGGAATAGGCAATCATTCACACAAAACCAAGGACACCAACATCCCTAAGAATTTAATGAAGATCTATTCTTAGTAAGTAGGTAAGTAGTAGCAAAAACTAAAATATTGCTACATGTAACCAAGGAGAAAATTAAACAGGAGCATCCATTTTCTTTATCTCCCTGAGGAAAATATAAATTTTCCTATGGGCATTAAATGAAGAAGCCCTCACTGCTGTGTCAGTAGGATACCTACCTCTGTAAGTGACCATTCTCTTACTGAGATACATGGGACCATCTGTCTCCATCTTTTTCCTTCTCCTTTTCTAAGATGATACAAAAGCAGAAGTGGAGTTAATATCACACCCCCTCTTCTAAGTATTAACTTTACCAAGAAAGGGGTCACTATACATTTCATTGTCATATTGGGAAGAGATATACATACTTGCTGAAAAGAAAATTGTGTATAATATGGTGATGAAGCATGTTGTGCTTGCCAGCCTGATCTCTGGTCGTAACTCCACCACTCATCAATTGCATGGCTTTGCAAATTACTTGATTTCCTTGTGCCTCAGTTTTCTCATCCATAAAATGAGGCTTGTAATAACACCTACTCCATGATTGTTGTGAGGATAAATTCATTTTCTGTCTTTGTCCTGGTTTCACCTTCTCACTACTTCAAATAATTTTGAAAGGTGGCAACTTCTAAATTTTCAAAGAAGTCAATCAATTGTGTGAGTAGGGTCACCTTGGAAACTTGGAAAGAGACATGTTTAAGACCGGTGATATGGTATACTGTTTTATGCAAGATTTAGCATTTTCAGCATGTATGTGATTGGAGGCTTTCTGAGTAGTGCCTGCTATGCCAAATTTCTTTTACTCTCTGTTAGAGAATGACAGAGAGTAACTATGTGCATACTAAAGTGTGCATAGTATACTAAATTGCTCCAACCGAGAGATTTAAAACAATAAACAGTTTTTATCTTGCAATCTCTGTAGTCATAACTTAGCTGGGTGCTTGTGGCTCAAGCTCTCTGATAACTCTGTAGTCTGTTATCTGGGCCTATGGTATCATTTAAAGGCATGGCCAGGAAGTAATCTGCTTCCTAGTTTACAAGCTAGAATTTCTCAAGCGATCCTGTGGAGAGGCCCATGTAGTAAGCACCCAAGGCTTTTAGTGCCACATTCTTGCCATTGCAAAAATGTTGTTCTCAGCCCTGGCTGGCGTAGCTCAGTGGATTGAGCGCGGGCTGCGAATCAAAGCATCGCAGGTTCGGTTCCCAGTCAGGGCACATGCCTGGGTTGCAGGCCACAGCCCCCAGCAACCGCACATTGATGTTTCTCTCTCTCTCCCTCCCTTCCCTCTCTAAAAATAAATAAATAAAATCTTTATAAAAAAAAATGTTGTTCTTCACTTTGTTAAACCAGACCTTTAGTTTTATTTCCACAAAGCCATCCCCAACAGGGTATTCACGTGCTTTTAGACTTTATTGGGAGAGATGAAGCACTATTTCATCACAGATAGTAAAGAAATGTCAATTGAATATCGGGCTTTAAGTTTTTCAGGCCATTTTATAACTGAAAGCTGTCTTAAGATAATTCATAATGACTGGCACTCATGAGAACTGGCTGGTCTGTCTCCATGCTCCCTCTCATCTTTCTACCTCATCTGCTTGCTTCTGGGCATCAAACTCGTCTCACTGTGCACAACCAAACGGTCTCCAGTGGCTATTCCCAGTGTGACCCCTGCATAACCAAATCCATTAACAAGCTCTGCAGGACCAGATCTTCCATTCAACAGAACTCTACCACCTGGAAAACATTGCTGTAAAATAGCAGTTGTTTTTCATTATGCTCAAATTTACTTAAGGTTTTTTAGTTCATGTTAATTTTTACCTTTGGGATTTCTGTGGTTCTAGAGTAGAGAAAATTGGTCATGGGTTGATTTAGTTTTTACCCATTACAAAGCATTTTAATTAAGCTTCCCAGCCCCTGACTATTCACAATGGTGGGAGCTTGCAAAGTTAAGGTTCCTTAAGTTGTATTTTTGCGAAATATTTCTGTCAGTTTTATGTCCCCAAACACTTGAAATGTAAATAATTGAGTTTATCCCAGAAGTATGATTTAGAAAACAGGTGCAATGGATAAAGCTTGAGAACGTCCTGATACTTTGTCATATTCCCTGCTCCTTACTTCATTGTATTTCTATAGGTAATCCCACCCTTTTTGTTTTATTTACTCAAACTTTAGTTTTTTGTGACTAAAGTTGTGATTTTTTTTATCAAGTCCTCTCTTTTTATACTTTTGTTGTTTCATCAGGTTTAAAATATGTCGTTTTCTCTTTTAATATTGTGATTGCAAATTGAAAATTACTGTGAGAGCTTAATTTTCTGCTCAATATTTATACCGTTCTACCCTAAATTAAAAAATGTTTTGAAGACAATATTTCTTTGTTGTGAGGATTTTAAAATGTGATATTCATAGAAATAAAGAGACAAGTATTTTAAAACAAGCTCACACATAGGAGAACTGAAGGGATAAACAAAGCAAATACATTATTTACTAATAGAAAAATTAGTATTAATGAGTGACATGGGAATAAAGTAACTTATGAAAATTAATATCTCACCATCATCAAGAAGGATGCTATAAGCTTTCAAGTTATTATAGCAATTTTTATAGTAAAACAAAATAAAAAAATTCTAAGGTATTTTAAGTAACATCAATCATTACACTGCCTTTCTGAGTACTTTGCTGAGGATAAAAATCAATGTAAACTTTTATGTTCAGTTTTTTTTTTTTTTTGGTCCTTTATACTACTTTAATTTATAAAGTTAAATAGGTTTTCCAAATCTAACTTAAAAAAAAAAGAATGACCTGACTTCAACGTACCTTGTTGACATTATACTTAAATACTAAAATGTTTTTAAATTTAAAAATAGCAACAAAGGCCAATTAAATGCATTAAATTACTGGAGAGGAAAAAAGTAATGCAATATATCTTTACACCAACCTTTTGAATTCAGGATGAAAGTGATGGCATTAGCTCTTTGCCAGACAGTGTTTTCTTCATAAAATGTTAGCAATATTCCGTTCTTAAAATAGCTTTCCTCCGACAATCACTGAAATGTACACTTATGGTGCGCAATCACCGACCGGCAGTGACCGTGGAACGCTGAGGATGGCTCGTCGACACACAAGAAATGAACATACACAGAAACAGGCAATTTTCTGTGGAGAAGTAGGGATGGAGGGGCCACTCACCAAGTGGAAAACGCCTTGGCCACCCTCTGTAGGCGAGAGCGCGCATTCTCCTGTCCAAGGAGGCCTTTTATTGGGTTCGTTTTTACAAGAATTCAGGTAAAGCTCATTACTCATTGCAGGGAAGTAAGGATCAAATAACAAGGAACTCTGAGGGCCTACTTTGAGTCAGGGTCAAACAGCTGTAAAACTTTGAGGAACAAACTTACTTTCTCCTTGGACCCTTCTCATTCAACCAAGAGCATTCTGAACAAAGCAGGTTTCACAGGATTTTACATATTCTTTCTTAGGCCTAATCACCCGGGGAACCCACCCTTTCTAGTATAGGGCTGTACCACCCTGTCATTGTTTCAGGCTTAGGTGGAACAAGGGAAACTAAGGCAACCAAGAGATAAGGAGATTTTCTCGTGGATGGAATGAGCACTCAGGCTTTGTCAAAGCTGGGGGTGAGAGTCCATCACCCCCTTTTTGCCACAGTCCCCAAAGTCCTTTCTTGGGGGCCTCCCACATGATCGTGCCTGTCTAGGTTGTTGCTCCCTTGGGGAATCTTACCTGTCATTGGCTAACCGACCAAGCATTGAGGTCCAGGCAGGGTGAAGTAAAAGGAGCAGAAGCAGCACTCCTGCTAGGGAGATAAGCTTTTGTCTCCTTGCTGGCTTATGGTTCCAAGGTTGTTCCCTCAGCCTTAGCCTAGGAGGGGGTTACAGCTCCTGAAACCAGGCAGGATGGTTCCCAACACACTTAGATGATAATCGTTTAGATGCCATCAAGGAAATGTTAAGAAATTCTAGGTTTAATAAGAAAAAACCTATTATTGCCACTTTTCATTTCATTTCAACCCAAAACATGGGGTGGAATTTTTGTTTTTTCCATTTGGTGAAGTTCTTTTTCTACCATTGATTTTCCCCCTCGTTGAAACACCTTGTTCAGGGCTCCCAGGCTTATTTTTCTCAGTTACTTTCTGGGAATGGTGGTGAGAAGCTTGGCTATCAATAGGGTAATGTCTCTCAGAAAAATACTTATATCTGATTTTTTTTCCTACTCATGGCTGCAGGAAAAGAGAATAAATATGCTGACCAAAAGGAAAAACTGAGGTTCAGAGTCATGAAGTAATCTGTCAAAACTCACCTGCCTGGAAAGTAGTGTATTCAGAATTTTTACTCCTGTATGACTTTAGTATATGAGTGCCAATATCATGAGCTGAGTACATGCATATGTATTAACTTATTTTCCTTCTTCTTTAAAACTTAGTTAAAATATAACTAAAGGAAGTTTTTCATTAGCACAATTTTAATTAAATCCGTGTAGGGCAGAACCCAAAGAAGCTTTGCTTGAGAGCAATGGGCCACTTGACAATAAATTTCCTAATATAAGATCATCAAAGATAACTTATTGTTGTCAGATAATCTTGCCCTTATATGTTTCAGGGTATATTTTTCCAAAATACTTTTATATATATTCATATTTTTCTTAATAACTCTAAGTAGTAGTGAAATTAGTAATTATTATCAGTATCTTATTATGTCCCATGCATTGTGCTAAGAACTTTATATCTTATCTTACAATAACCCACTGAGATGGCCACTATTACTGATCATATTTTATTGATGAAGAAAGAGACTAAGAAAAATTAAGTTACATATAAATCACAGAAATTCATTTCTAATAACTTAAATGGTAAAAGAAGAGCTATTGGTAGACATCAGAATAGTTCACAGATTTAAAGCAAGAACACCTTAGTACTGGAATGGAAGATCAGACGCTCCTAGAACCCTCTTCATGAATATCTCCTGCTCCTACTTATGCCAGGCACTGGTGCAGTGGCTACTGGCATCTCAGGAGTCACATTCTCATAGTTCTGTAATCTGAGAGAATAAAGAGACTTTTCCCTGCCAACTTCAATATGACCAGCCTGGAAAGGACACATGAGAATATAACTAATAATGGTTCCATTCAGGCACTGTCCTAAAAACTTTATGTCACACAAAATTCCCAAGAACAAGTTATTATTATCCCTATTTTTTTACAAATAAGGAAAACAGACTTAGAGATGTCAGGAGAATTTGCCTAAGGTCCAGTGGTTAGGAGATATCTGTGCTCAATTTCCCAACTGAGGTGGCACGACAGAAGATCCCATCCCTCTACCAGCTACTCCAACCATAGTGTTGCCTGTTGGCTTGGCTTGGGTATCTTGCCTGTCAGTGAACAAACTGCCATGGTTAGGAAGATGCTATCCTACTGGTTTGGCTTGGGTCTAGTTCCCATAACTCTAGTCAGATTTAATTCTGTTACAAAAAGAAGTCAACACCTCAAGACTTCCTGAGTTTACACAGGCAGTAAGTAGATGAGCTGAGAAGGAACTTAGCTCTACCTAATGCTGGAGCCCAGTCTCTCCTTATCTATACCATCTCATAATAATAGTTTGTGTGGCTACCACATTTCACAGACAAGAAAATAAACCTCACAAAGTCAAATCATCCCCAAATCTGCATGACAAGCAAGAGGGGGAAAGATAACTAGATACTAGGTCTCTCCATGGTTTGACTCAGTGATTTGTCCATCCTACTATTCAGCTCCCTTGTAGGAGGTGATGAAGTGATTTCACTGTACTTATTTCTAAAGACAACTGGTTCAAAACACCCATTATGTAGAGAGGTAGGAAAAGAAGAAACCATAGTGAAGTAGCTAGATATTTAGTTTCTATGTTACTTTACTAAGGTTCCTGTAACGAAGTACCTCAAAGTGTCTTAAACAACAGAAATTTATTGTCTCATAGATCTAGAGGCTGAAAGTCTAAGCCCAAATATCAGGAAGCTTGGCTTCTTCTGAAGACTATGGGAGATAATCTGGTTCATGTTTTTTTCTCCTCTCAGTTTCTGGGGTTTTGCTGGCAATATTTGCCATTGCTTGACTCCTAGATGCATTGCCCTGATCTCTGCCATCATGTTCCCATGGTGTCCCCCTGTGTGCCTGTGTGTGTCCAAATGTCCCCTTTTCATAAGTTCATAAGTCACATAGGAGTAGCACTAAACCTTACTCCAGGAGAACCTTAACTTAATTAGCCACCACTTCAATAACACTATTTCCAAATAGGCCATATTTTGAAGCACTGTTAGGACTTCAACATATGAATTTGAAGGGAGAGATCATTCAATCCATAACAGCTTCTCTAATAAGAAAAAGACTAAAGGAAACTGACATAGGTTTTCTACTGAGAGAAAGACCTTCATTGGCCCTTTTATTTAAGTTAAAGAGGGAGAGAGGTAGAAAATTATCCTTAATGGACAGTTTGGGAAAAAGTTAGAAAAATGGAATGGGATGATTGAAAGAAGGGATAGACAAGAAGTCAGACTGAGAGGACTGGGGTGTTGGAAAGGGGATGGGAGATAGCAAAAGTACATTGCAGTGGTGAGGGCAGCCATTTGAATGTCTTTGATTCAAGTGGGTGGTTGGTTCTGATCCAAAATGTCATTGAGATTATAGAAAGTGGATGGTACAGGCAAAGCAACAGGGACAACAAGTCAACTTTGGCTTCATTATTGAAGATTATTCATTAGAGGAAGTGGTGAAAAACATGGAAAAGAGAAAAGTCATGAGGAAAATAAAATATTAGGATGCAGAGTCATTTTTTAATTCATCAAAAGAGTTAGATCATTATGAATAATGCCTTTTCAACTACTTTTGTTCAACAAACCACTTCTGAATATTTAAAATACAATTAGTGTTTTAGTTTTTTGATATATATTTCTTGGAAACCAATTGGATATAATCAGCTCTGCCTAAAAACATATTTTTTAGAATTTATAAATAATAACGATCCATATAATGTAAGCTGAAGCCTCATTACTAATGGGATTCTTAAATGAGCTAATATATGTAACATGGTTAGAATAGTGCCTGGCGCATAGCAATGAAGCATGTGTTTGCTAGTATTATTAGGTGACATTAATCTCTCATAGGGCAAATGAAATAGAACAAGGTGTAAACAGACTGAAGTGGGCTTGCTCAGAGCTGCTGCCACATTAATAAATTCATTTTTCAGATGCTCCAATATATACCTCTGATTGTCACTGATATGTTATGATGCTGAAAAGAAGCCCTTAATAACCATATAAGAAAAATAAAAAGATGAAAAGCTTTTATGTTCTCCATTCATTCAACATGCAGTTAACAAATTAAATGCCTAGTGTTTTCAGCTTTTCAGAATTCTTTATTAATTAAATACCAAAAGTCACAAGAAAAAATTTAGTATTTAAAACATTAGTTTGGAATGATTTTCAGAAAATGGGAAGATAAAATATTGATTATATTCAATAATATTAATTTTGAATTGATAATTTGGCATCTTGATTAACTAATTTTGTAATAACTAAGATTAAGCCAAAGTATTATTGTTAGATGATATATATCACATATATAAAGATATAAATTCTTAGGAAGACACTAAAGGCCCTAAGGGAATTACAAATAAGGATAAGCCATGTTTCCTTTTGTTGCTATTAATTGCTTTTAGCATTTAAAAATATTTTATTTGTTTATTTTTAGAGAGAGGGGAAGGGAGGGAGAAAGAGAGGGAGAGAAACATTGATGTGTGGTTGCCTCTCACATGCCCCCTACTGGGGACCTGGCCCACAGCCCAGGCATATGCCCTGACTGGGAATTGAACCCACGACCCTTTGCTTTGCAGTCTGATGCTCAATCCACTGAGCCACACCAGCCATGCTAAAAGGACACTTTTAGCATCTTTGTGTAATGATTTTACTGGAAGTTTTAGACTGTGTCTCAAGTACCCATTTGTGTAAGTTCAGTATAATTCTCTTCTGGTACATTCTCTAAATTTGGTACTCAATGAATGTTCTCAACATTGTTATTGTCTTATGTATTTATAGGCAAGCTATCCTCAATTCATCACTTAATGCATATTTTTTAAAACCAGTTTTAAAAAGATGCTTACCATGAAATCCAACATTTAAAATCATAAAGTCATACTCACGGTAATTATTACTAAATCTATGTTAAGTTTCCCTGCCTCCTTCCACTTGATTTTACATGATGACCTTTCTAAGTGTCCAAAACTAATACTGAGATCCTGAAGTAGTTTTCCAACTAGAAGCACATTAGAATCACTTTAGATGTTTATTTATTTATTTTTTACAATTCTTAAGATCCACCTCAGACCAAATTAAATCAGAATATATGGAAAACAACCCTATGCATTGGCATGTTTAGAAATTTCTTGGGTGATTCTAGCATGTAGTGAGGTTGAAAACTGAAATAAATAATATTCTTTTTTTTAAAGAAAATTGAGAAATAAGTATAATATGAAAGACTTCATGAGCATTCAAATGTAAGATGATTTGCTAGTGTGAGAGGTAAATTTTAACAAAAAACCTTACTTTCCAGTTAGGCATGTATGTCAACAAAGCAGTGTTCCTTGGTACAGTGGGAATATAGGAAGTAATAAAATTAATGAACTTACAATAAACTCAAGGAAAAATATATCGGCTGATACAAAAGTTATAAATTCTTAGGGTAACAGTCTCTTCTACTTTCTTCTATTAGATCTCTTTCTCTTTCTTTTTCTCCCCTTTATTTAATTCTAACTTTTGCTGTTTCACCAAAAATCACTGAATCTGGCACTGTCCTTTTTATTAGCACTAACAAGTATCATCACAAACATTATGAACTGATGATGGAGTGGAGTGTGTTACTTCCCTGTCAATGGAAGAATTTCAATTGAGAACACATTAAAATAACATTCATTACCGAATCACTTTTGTATGTTCATTGAGAATTTGCCAACCTTTGTATATTTGAATACATATGTCTTAAAAGTTAGCTATACTGTTTTTATTTGTGCATGTAAATTGTTATTTTTAATACAAATTATCAAAAAACAAGTCCAGAGTCCAACTCAGTAGACTTTTCTTTCATTATAACTGACAACATTTTTGTAAAAAATATTTTTGACTTTAAAAATATGTCTTTAAAATTTTAGTTCAGGACTTTAAAAAGCACCTGAGTAAAAGTAAGTTAAAGTTGCTTTAAAAATTCCTTTTGTTACCTATAAAACAGAGTGTTCACGACTTTGTATGTAAATAAAATAGTTGTGTTGGAGATAATTTCTGTGTAATATGTGTATTTTAAAGCATTACTTAAATGCACTAATGACTGAAGGGAATAGCAGATACTATATAAATTCCTCAAGTGAAATATCAGGTGGAATCCCCTACATATTTAAAAATTGTTTTCCCCTTTCCCTTCCCTAGCATCTCCCACTCAATGCATGTGAACTGCATGACTTTCTGAGAAAACTTCATAGTATTCCAATTTTCTCATGTTGCATGGACTCAGAAGCAAAATGGATGGAAAGATAGCCATCGTAATAGTCATATTGAAAAAATATACATGCAGCATGATCTTATTTTCTTTTTTTTCATAAGTAAGCTCTTAATGGTGTCACCAAAACCTGTGCCAGTAATGTTAACCTGTTTAAAACATTAAGTGTCCAAGAAGAAGACTAGTACTTGCACAGTTCAAATTCTGGATATTTTTAGTTAATTCTTTTCTAACATCATGAAAATAACACTTTGCTCTACTGCCAAGGTCCATCTGCTTCTGAGTTCATTAATAGAAATTGTTTCTAATAGGATAAAGTTAACAGGACCATGAAGTGAAAATGCAAACAGCCCCTTAATTGTAACTTGGAACTGCATCGTGCTCTCTGACTACATAAGAAGAACTCTAATAAATGTTTGTTTTACCAGTCAAGGAGTGAGTAAATTTAACCTCCCTTAGGTTTGGAGCAACTTGACTCAAAGAAATCTGGCCTTCCACAGCCGTTCCTAAGAAAAATAAATGACCCCAAAATTCTTTTTGTGACACTTTAGGAATGCTTGAAATTTAATATCAGGCAGATCATCAACTTAAAAAATACAAACAGGTTTAAAATGCTACAGTTTCATGAAAGTCAAACTTTTATTGTAATTAATAGATAAGATCAGATCAGAGGACAGAGGGAACCATAAATTTTCATTTCTCTATATAATCTGGTGAATTGGATAGAAAATCTAGGGTAAAGCATTTATAAAAGAGTTAGAGTCTCTCTTAGTGCTTTTTGAGGCTTTTTCAAGTTGTGAAAACTTGGTATTGCTGAGACTTCTGATATTTCCTTCATTCCTTTTATTGAAAGTCCCAACGAACTCAGAACATCTAGGGAAGAGGTAATGTAGGTTCTTTCCTTGTCAACTGTGGGAATAATATTCTTCTCCCTGAATTTAGCCAACCTTGCTGGGGCATGTGTCAAACTCCATTGTTCAATCAATTTTGCATTGCTATAGTGAACCTTTACTTTTTCTACCCAGCCTTCCTTTCACTGTATTCAGTTTGCTTCCAAAGAAAATACTTGGTGAGTGGGTGGAAAAGGGGATGTACTATGACAAAAGTCTGAGCTTTGGAATAAATTGTCCCAGGTTTGAACTATTTTTTCCCTATTTGTTTAGTTTTTCTTTTGTGCCCATTGCTGGGGAGACATATTAGGAAAATATTGCTACAAGAAATGCCCAAGATTTTACTGCCTATGTTTTCTTCTAGGTTTTTTATAATTTGAGTCTAACATTTAAATCTTTAATCCATTCTGAGTTAGTTAGGAGACTTTAGAAAAACTTATCCTTTGACTGTCTTAATTCTTGTGACAGCAAAATTGAATTAATAATCTCACTGCTTCTCCCAGAGGAGGTATGGGGTAGCAATAAGAATAAAATCTTAGCTTCTGTCTTTTTTATTTCATCTCTAAGCTCCTTTCTTTCTAGCACTTTCCCTCACTTTTCCTGGAAGTTTAACTTAAATCTATGCCCAGTAGTTATAACCCAGCATCCTTTCTAACACTTTGGTTCCTAGAATTTATTTTTTCCTCTTAGATGGTGTGCTCTAAGATTGAACTCTTGAAATACTGTTCTCATAAGAGAGGATTTATGCTTTACTATAGGAAATTTCACAATGTGCACAAATGAATTTGGTAGTTGCAACTCTAGAGAGGAGGTTTCAGCAAGTGTTATAAGAGGCATTGTGTAAAACTGGTTGAGTACAGTCTACTTGATTTAGGAAGATGGCCTAGCTATCTAAGTACTGTCCTCAGTTTCCACATCTGTACAATGGTCATTAGCAACAGTACTTAACATAATGTTGTTATAAGACTACAAAATAACAATCTCCAATGGAATGGCTTTTACTGCTTTTACTTGGTGCAACTTAAAATGAAGTAAATTAATTTGGGTCAGGAACAGGATTTGACTGACAAGTTAGAAATTTTCTCTATCATAAATGTATATAGTTCAGCCCAAAATTTTTCTTATCCATAGATTGTATATAAGTGGTCTTCTGGTTGCTTACTTACTCTATTCTTATGATACTTGAATTGTCAGCATGGCCATAAGTCAATTATCTTTTTTAATGTTAGCAATAAACAACAGGAAAATAAAATTTAAAAGCTAAAAATTGCATTTTAAATAGTGACCAAACTGCATGAAATATATTAGAATAAATCTAATAAAAGATATTCAAAATGACATGAGGAAAACTCTAAATTACTATAGAGAAGATTAAATAAGACCAAGTAAATTGAAAAATATTTTATGTTTATGTACTGGAAGACTGAATGTTATTAAGATGGCAATTGATTCACAAATCCCAATAAAAAATATAGAAACTGACAAACGATTTTAAAAGGTATACAAAAATGCAAATGCTCTAAAACAGCCAATAATGTTTAAAAGAAGAACAAAATTGGAGAACTAAGACTGCTTGATTTCAAGATATGATTTAGTATACTAAGTAACCAAGGTAGTTTTATATTTGCTAAAACATCAGCATATAGACCAATGGAATGTAGTGAGAACTGTGAAAGCAAACCCACAAATAAATGGACAATTGATTGTCAAAGCATTCAATGAATATCCAATCAAATGAATATCCAAGCAATTCCATGAAGGAATAAAAGTGTTTTTTTGTTAATTATTCTGGCAGCACTGGATATTCATGAGGAATAAGAACCAACCCTTATCTTATACCATACACAAAAATACTTTGTGGTGGATCATAGTCCTAGCTATAAAACCTAAAACCATAAAATCTTCTTGAAGAAAACATAGAGGAGGACTTTATGACCTTGGATTAGGCAAGGATTTCTTATTTAGGACACAAAAATAGAAAATCAATAAATTATATTTTATTAATGTTGAAAATTTTATTTTTCCACAAAGAAAATAGAGAAGCAAGCCAAAACTAGGAGAAATATTTACAACAAGAAGATCAGAGAAAGGAATTGTATCCAGAATATACAAAATACTCTTGCAATTCAGTAATAAGACAAACAGCCCAATAAAAACCAATGTGCAAGAATTTTGATCATAAATTCCACCAAAGAAGATATATGAGTGAAAATAAATACAGAGAAGATACTTAACAGTATAATGCACCAAGTAATGCACATTAAAGCTGCAACCAATTTGGGCTCTCAAGAATGGTAATGAGTAAACACAGACCATGCCAAATGTGGTAAGGATGCAGAGCAACTAAAATTGCCCTACACTGCTGGTGGAAATGTAAGATGGTAAAACACAGTGGAAAACAGTTTGGCACTTTTATTAAAATATTAGATACACACCTGCCATGTAATCCAGTTATTTCACTTCTATGATTTATGCAAAGGATTAAAAACATATGCCCATGCAAAAGTTAATACATGAATTTTCACAATATGTTTATATGTAATAACCTAAACTGGAAACAACCAATAGCAATAGGTGAATGGATAAACAAAGGTTGGTATAAAAGCACAGTGGAACACTATTTGTCAATTAAAAGGAGCAAATTGCTGATGCCTGCAACTCTAATCTAGAGTGATAGAAAGCAGATTAGTAGTTGCTAAGGACAGAGGTGTAGGAAGGGGATGAATTTTAAAGAAAGCACAAGGAAACTTTGATGTTAGAGAAACATTCAGCATCCTGATTGCATGAGTCTAACTATCTGGCGGAACACATTTATTACATGCTGTTTTTATACATATATATATAACAGTTCCATAAAGTGGCTAAAATTAAAACAAGGAATTCTAAATGGTTTAACCTGTATTTATATATTTTAAATCTTTATTATGACTTACTTGCAACTCATATTATAATAGACCTGCTCTACAATGGGGCTTCCGAGACAAAGTATGAGGTGGGACTTTATGTTTCTTTCTTTTTTTTCATATTTGCCACTTCATTTATTTATTTTTATTTGTAGGAGGAGTTAAAACAAATCTTTAAGGGTATTTCATTTCTCCCCCTCAACACATATACTTGAAATCTGGTATTTGTGTGTGTGTGTGGCTAGGGGTAGGGGTGGCCTTAGTGGAGGGGGAGAGTTTTGAGTATCCTGAAATGGATAAACTGAGATTCTAGTTATAAAATATTTTTATTCAACCCAAGAAAGTTCAAGAAACCTGGCATAAATGCCTTCACCTGATAGAGTGGGAGAATGTATGGGAGAGGGGAGTAGTCCCTGAGGGTCTTTCTTAAGAGATGATAGTCTTAGGAGGGAGGTTTTGTTTTGTTCAAACTCCCAAATCTTATCTTTTTCAGAAAGCTAAATGTTTTCCATAAAGAGTCCTTTTGCAAATATTAAAATATATAGGCACAAAGTGCATTTTATGGACAGAGAATAAGCTTGGAGAGGCAGTCTTATCAAATCTTATAATGACAGACTTTGACCCTGCCATTACCCTACAGAGGAGTTTGTGACGTGGGCCAGTCTCCCCAACCCCAACCCCAACCCCCAGCTTGAGAACAGTTTCTTCCTGGGTGCAGCCGTTTTCAAGTAGCGCCTCATCAACATCATCCTTCAGGTTTCTTTACATAGACAGACCTTCTAGTCCTGAGAGGGGGTTTGATTTACTTCTCCCTACAAGCTCTTATCCTAGGCTGTGTGGTCTGATGATCCATGCTGAGTGTCTTGGAACGCCTTTCCTCATCCTATGTTAATTCTACTGACCAGCTCAAGTCCACTTTGTCTCCCAGCTTCCTTGCTACCACTTCCCTGACCCCCTCCCCTCATAGTGCACACATTCTGCAGCAGCTATTGCCTGTGCCAGTCTCCTCATATCGATTTTATATTGCTTTGAAAAATCAATTATTTTAGTTTCCTTGGCTAGACTACAATATCCTTAAAACAGGAAGAACATCACATAATTATGTGGGTCCTTCTCAGTATTTGGCTTAATATCTAACCTATAGTATGTACTCAAATATTTATTGATTAATGTATTATAGGCCAGAATAGAGGCATAGTAAAAAGGCCACACGTGAGTGAATTTCCTGAAATAACAATAATTATGTATATTTGTAGAGCATAGCAGTTGAGCACATGGACTTTGGAGTCACACAGGCAAGAGTTTTGTTCAAACTTCAGCTCTGCCTTTTACTGGGGCAAGTCACTTAAACTCTGAGTCTCAACTTTTTCATCCATAAAGCAGGAATAAGAATACTGTCCTGACAAAATTAATTTCAGTGTCAAATGAAAAATGTTCTTTAAGGTTTTTAACATTGAACCTGTATAAATTCTCAACGATGGTAGGTTTGCATAATGTTTACAAGTTTAGCATGGCTTTATATCCTTATTTAATAAAACTGATAGATCCCAATTATATACAGGAACTCAATAATTTCCAATTTATTAATGAATAAATTGAGATCGGCAGACATGGTAATTTGTAAACTATTACATAATTTGTTTTTTAATACATGATTTATTGCATCTTTAAAATATCACATATAAGCTTGAGAAATCATTTGGCATTTCGCTGTTTCTATAGTTGGACAACTTAGATCTTATTCATCAGCCTGCTGAACTGTTTCTTTTTCGTAGATGCCATCCAAAATGTTTCTGATATCCTAGTTTTTAACAGTTGTGGCTTGCTGAATTAAAGCAGCTGAATTTGATACAAGTTCAGTGGTTTCCTTCGAAAATCAACTTGTCTTTCTAGGCTTGAGATACTGAACAAGAAACTCCTGACCTCATCCAAACCCTGTGTGTGTATTTTTCACCCAACAAATTTCTGATTTCAGCAAGAGAACTGTTCTCCTGAATCACGATGTTGATGGGAAAGGAGGCGTACATAGACCACACCTTGTGTCGGAAGCCCAGTGCAACACCCTTGATCATGTTCCGTACATAGAGTGAATGGTGGCCAGTTTCTTTCCACTTCCCCACTATTTGTTTACCCAGAGCCTCTTCTTTTTTCTTACTGAAGAGACTGAGTTCCACACCGGTGTGATTGAAGTCCCCTTGCAGGGAACCTCTAGCGCCCTCGACAATAACTGTGTGTCCCTTCAGAGCGAAGTGGATGTTGCCTGGGATGTCGACAGTCCACAGCCTGAGTGTTGAAGGTGGCCTCCATCCTCGCAGTACATGAGGCAAAGAGCTCATTCGGAATAATCTGTTAATCAAGGTGTGTTGTTGTAGGAAGCAAGAAGTGATAATAATTCCAAATTTGTGATTATCATTTAATTTAAATTAATGAAGGCAAAACAATAAATCCTTGCAATGGTGCTAACTGTGACCTAGAACAGGTACATTCTAATTCATTAAACTGATTTCAGTCATAAAGGAGGAAAGCCAAGCTCAAAAGAAAAAGAAAGTGGCCAGTCAAAGACAAGTGAAAGACAAGAGAATAGTGTGGTTAACTCCCCAACAATTTCATTTATTCCATCCTAGATTTTTAACATCATGTAATCATAATTGTTTGTGGTTGATTCAGAATGAACATGTGATCCAATGACATGATGTAAAGAGAAGTTGGTTGGGGTGGCTTCTGGGAAATTTTGTTTTGCTTCTAGAGACCTTAAGAAAAAAAAATCTTTTTTCTTCTGGTTGTCTTCATGTCCAAATTGCTTACCACTCATAAGAGGAAGACACTACCTCCAAAAAAGAAAAAGCAAAGACACGATAATGTTTTTGAACATATGACTCAACTTTCTTGGGATCCACTGGGTTTCCAGTGTGAAAACAATCATTTCTATACTGTTTAAATCAATTTTAATAGAAGTTTCTACTGTTTGCAGTTGAAAGCATCTTAACTATTACACTGGATTTCAGAAAACTTTCAGAGGTAAGAATATGTGAGGAGTATGTTGTTTCCACATTGAAAATTGAAAAAAAGAAACACAAAGATTGTACCTAATAACAGCTTTTAATCCAATGTTCCATTTTTCCTTGTAGCATCTCCAAATGTGACAGGCATTTCAAACTTGCTTGTCAATGTGCTTAAAATGTACATGACATTTTCAAGGAGAGGAAATCAGGTAATTGCCTGAGCCAATAAGCTTTTTGGAGTCATCTTGAACTGCTGGCCCCCCTTCACAAGCTGAAAATAAAATGCCTGGGTGGAGGCAGGGAGGAGGGGACCTTAAAATGTTTTGAGAAAATGTCAAATGTAATCTGTCTCTTTTGATTTAATAAACCATGGGAATTCCTAGGTGGGTGCTTGATTATACAAAAATAAGACCAGAAACTTGATCACAGCCAAATTCCCAGAGGAATATGGGTCCTGTCAGTTGAGAGTTTCCACAGTGGGATTTTCTAACTAATGCTTTGATTTTGCCTAAATGACAAAATCTCTTCATCTTAGTCCTCTCTGGTCACCAAACTAAAATACTAATTCTGGTCCTAGATACTTCATAGTAATAGTGCTCCAATAATAATGACAATATATTTTCTCAACAATCCAAAATGCCTTGCACACAGTAAACCTTCAAAAAATAATCAACTATTTATAGAACGTTTCAAACATCTTTCCCAC
This sequence comes from Tonatia bakeri, assembly GCA_004024845.1. Lineage (NCBI taxonomy): Eukaryota > Metazoa > Chordata > Mammalia > Chiroptera > Phyllostomidae > Tonatia > Tonatia bakeri. The sequence goes on from PVIA01001738.1 coordinate 58,551, forward strand.
TTCAGTCCCAAACACTCCTATTTCTACACGTTCTGCTATTCATGAGCTTTTTAGTATTTCTGGGGTTTCCTGATGGAGATTAACATGCTTTTGAGATTCTTCAATCAATATAACAAATTCATTCAACAAATATTTATTTTCATGTGCCAGGCAAGGATTAGGCACTTGGGATATAACAGTAAACAAAACAAAATTCCCTCTCTTCAAGGAGTTTATAGAGTATAAGAAACAGTCAATAAATAAGACATAATAATTAAATCAATTGTTTAACATGTTAGGGATGGTAGGTGCCATGGAAAAACATACTAAATAGGGTAAAGAGATTGAGAGTGTAGGGGATGAAAAGCAAGGGGCAGTTTTAATCAAGATAGTGATGATAGGCCTTAGTGAGAGTGTGAACTGTGATAAAGAGTCAATGGAAGTGAGAGAGTTATCCAAAGGAATGTTTGGGGCAAGGGTGTGGCTGGCACAGGAAACCACTGTTGCCAAGTTTCTGAGGTGAGAACCTACCTTGTGTGTTTGATGAATAGCCAGGAAGCCACGTGTGGCTTTCGTGGAATGAGTGGAGGGAAGAATCCTGTGGGAAGTGCTGAGGAAGGCAGAGGGAAGACAGGGTTGGGTGGCATAGTTACGCTCCAGTTATGTAGGGCCTTGTGTGCCATTGTGTAGACACTGGCCTTTACTCTAAAGGAAATAGAATGCCAATACAGTGCATCCAGTACAGAAACAATATGAACTGCTTTGTATTATAGGAAGATCACTGGTACCATATTGAAAATAAGGTGAATGAAGGGTAGAAGCAGAATAATCAGAAATTATTTCATTAGTCCAGGCAATTAATAATGGTAGGTATATTTTTTTCCTGGAGTTGCCATAACAAATTACCACAAACTGTGTATTTTAAACAATGAAAATTGAATCTCTCACTTCCTGGAGGCCACAAGTGTGAAATTAAGGTATCAGTGGGGCCATGGTCCCCTGAAGGCTATTGAAAAGAATTTGTTCTTGTCTCTTCCAGCTTCTGGTGTTTGCTAGAAATTGTTGGCATTCCTTGGCTTGTGGCAGTATATGCCAATCTCTAACTCTGTCTTTACTTCACTATTTTCTCTTTCTGTGTGACTGCATCTCCAAATATTTCTCTCCTTAAAGTTACACCAGTCATTGGATTTAGGGTCTATTTTAATTTGGCATGATCTCATCTTAACTTGATTATAGCTACAAAGAACCTATTTCCAAGTAAGGTCATATTCATAGGTACCAGAGGTTAGGACTTCAAAATGTCATGTAGAGACAACTATTTAACCCATAGAAGTAGGTAGTACTAGTAAAGATGATGGAATGACGAGATTCTGGGTGCATTTGGAAGGTAGACCCAGCAGGATGAGAAGATGGATGTCGGATGTGAAAGAAAATCGCTCCAAGGTTGACTGACACCTTAATTTTTCATCTCCCCTTGACTTCTAATTCAGTTACCACTCACACATCTGTTTTTCAGCTTTCTAAATTCTGTTGTTGTTGGATTCTTTTCAGTATTTTCTCTCATAGGTTTATAACTTTAAGTAAAAATCACTAGTGAGGCATTTGGGGCTTGGAAAATAGTTGTAGTGAGCACATATGTGTATAATCTACAATGCTTATCCAAAATTTGTCTCCGGGGGTAAATCTAAGTTTGTGGAGGCGGAAGCTTAAACATTTCCTGGGCTCACTTTAAGAAAAAATTATAAATACAAAATTAGGTACAATAGCAGTGTTTTCCTTAAACCTAGACAAGAGGGGCCCCTGTTCTGCATACACACATGCGCACACGCAAATTTATTAAAGAGCCCAGGTCCTCTATCACTTGGGATCTGACACTCAGCACTAACACAGGACAAACTATATACCCAAACACTTGCACTCATGACTAACATCTTTCAAGTCACAGGGAAGTCTTTTCCACATTTCGTGTTTTATGTTTAAAAACAAAAAAAGGTTACTAGGTCTAAACACTGTGAAGATATTTTTGTTTTGCTGATGCCCACATCTGGGCCAGGCATCGTCGCTTTGGAGTTTGAAGAGGATTTGAGATGCAGAAGTACTTGGGTAACAGAAAAAACAGATTATCTTATCAATTCATTTTTCTGAATAAGCACAACTGCAAGAGAGTCTGGCTTTTTAAAATGTCATTTCAAGTAGTGGCAAGGACTCATTCATTCATTCACCTATTGTTCAATTCAGATTGTAAAATTCAGCATGATGTTCACAATATTTGCACTAAATAGCAGTTGGGAAACATTTTTTTTTAAATAATGAAAAACTCATATTCTTAAATTTGTGTAGATAGAGATATGAATACTTAAAATAAATATAGAATCTTCTCTCACTGTATGGTTCTATATTTTGCCTTGCAAGATTAATAAATTATGATTAAGTAGCAGCTGTTTATATGATAAAATTAAAATGTTTTGTAGTATTTTTTGTAATAACAATAATGTATTGTATCATATACGATTCCCTGTGAGGTTTGAACATGATATTCAAAATTCTAAGTTTATTTCTGAAGCTAAGTATTTTTTTAAGACATTTACTGAAAATTTCAGTAAGTACTGCCCCGGGAGAGTAAATTTTCTCCAAATTTAATTTAATAAAATATTATAAAATACTCAGAAAAGCTAGAACATCATCATTATTAACAAAATTAAAAGTATGTAAAAGTCTTGATTATTACAATATATGTAGCGTTTTTGGTAAAAATAAATAAATGACTAAATATTTGTATTCCATGAATTATGTGCATCCCTATATAATTATACCGCAAATTATTACTCCATTACTGGATTAGCCAGCTGCGTATAATAATTTCAGTCCTCTTTCACATTTGACCAAGTTCCAGTCACCTAAAAACACGATTTTTAACATTTTTATCCCCTGATTTGTCATGATGGAGGTATAATGGCTATGACTGAAGAACACTTTATCTAAAGTTAGTGTATTTGCAACTTTGGCATTTAGACATGTGGTGTGATTGTTTTTCTGTTGTACTGTTTCTTAGTTCTGAAAACATTAGGGTTTAGGGGCCTGTTCAAATGTGAAAATTTCCTTATAACAGGGAAAAAAGCATTGGGCCAATTTAGAAATTCCAAAACATGGTGAAATATACCATATCCACAATGCCAGAAAAATCAATTCACAATTTGATTTATTTTACTACTTAATTTCCTGACAGACATATTTTTTCCTTTAGTTTTGGTTGAATACTCTCTGGTTGCCTCTTTATATGACAAAATGCCTATTTTTAATAGACTATTAACATAATTCAGTGTTTTTATTGCATGATATTCATATTTATATTTCCATAATACTTATAGTTTAGAATTTTTTCAGCTTCACAAATCATTATTAGAAATATCCTAGAAACATTAAGATTGTTTTAAAGTTTGGGAAAACTTTATCAGATTTCTCTCCTATGAGAATTTTTACAAAGAATCTTCCTGCTATCCTTGCTACAGTTTGTACCCTGTAAACTTGGGAATTCTGATAGATTCTATTTGGTGTGATTTCCATCAAAAAGAAATTGGAAGAACTATATAAGTGGTGTGTGGAAGAACTATATAAGTGGTGTGTTTAGAGCCCAATATGCTGCATTATTAAGTACAGGGTATTCCGGCCGGGGGATAACTTTTATATTCACTGGCTGGCGAAGAGATTCTGATTCTTTGCTGACAAATTGAAGTCTTAACAAGAATTTTCCTCAGAGACGCTTTCCTCTCATGATGCAACCTCTGCTGCTGCATTTGCCGTCACCATGCTGGGTGCACCAGCACAGCGGGCCATAGCAGCACCCCGGAAGGGGTTCTTCCATGGAACAGCGATGACTTCACTGCACACGGACATGCCTGAGCATCACGCAAACGTATTACAGTAAGCCCAAAGTAAGTTTATCTCCGAGTTCACCTCTCTTGACCCAGATCCCTCAAATGCCTGCGGTCTTTCCAGTGTCACCAGACACCTAGGAAGTGTGGAGCAGAGAGAAACATGACTCTTTAAAAGGTGGAAACTAAATGCCTTTATTTTGAATTTTACAGAAACATGTGACCATATAAATACCCTGCTAGGCCCCTCTCAGGGTCTTGGAAGGCACCTGCACAAATGAAGGGCCCTGTAGCTTAAGCTTCCTAAGCTTCACAGTGCGCTGCCTCTCTGCTTCCTGTGTGAAGTCGCTTTGCAGTCGCCATTGATTGCTCCGAAAGCTTGGCTGACCAACACCTGGGGGGAGGTCTTCAACTTTTGATAATTTCAGTCGCTTTATATAGGATAGTGAATACAGTGGAACCCGTATAGATTTCAGCTTTGTTTGCAAAATTCCGTCCCAGGGCTTTTATAGTACAAATAAAATCAGTTAGTAGCTAACCAATTTTTGTTTTTCAGAAGCTAAAAAAAGCAAGTTTAGAATTGAGCTAGGCCATGCGGCAGCACAGGGAGAAGAAGAATGAACTGAAATGAAAGCACAATCTGGAAGAATAACTTCAAAACAATGCAGCAGGATGAGAGTCCTGCTGCTCCCATTTATGAGTCTCTCAAAGCGCGGTGCTCACATCAAGGGCTGCTAGCGGGCGGCACACTCCTAGGCAACCAACCGGCAGGGGGCGCAGGCTGGGATACTCGCAGGGTAGCGTGAAGAAAATCAATTTCAATCCTCCAAGGATGATTTAGGCCAATGAAGGTCACGAAACACTATCAGTTCTCTGAGACCCTTGAGACTTGAGAGGAGATATCCAAAAATTACCACACCTCCAATTTTGGCCCTCTGGTTGAAAGCGCATACTGTATTTTATATTTCTGCCCATTTTTACCTGTCGAGGGTAGGAGTAAGAACGATAGGCATATGTAAGTATGAACTATCTGAACATTTTGGTTCAAATACCACTGATTACAAAATAAATTCCTGGAGTTGTAATTACACCAATAAAAAGACTGACTACTGTACTCATCCATCTAAGGAAAAGTGATTTGCATTTTTTTAATCCAGTTATTTTACCAGTGGTCACAGCCATTGATTATATTTTGATTAATGCCTGGGAAAATTAAATGTTTCAGTAAGATTTAGAAGGATCAGTGATGAGGTAGTAAAGTAGAAAGCATAAAACTTACACAAGTGTCTCAGCGTGTCCCCTCCCCTCTCCCTTTGCTTATTATGTAGCCTAGCATAGTTCAGTTAATTCCTGGGAGTCTCAATCTTTGCATCTATAAAATGGGATAATGATGTCCAGCCTACTAATATTAAAGGATTGATATGAAGATCCAGTAAGAAACTGTGTATATAAATGCTTTTTAGACAGAAATGTTACAAACATAGGATATTATTATATCTATTTTTCAAAATATGAAGCTAATGCCTTAATAAAACAAGCTTTTTTATTGAGATGGGTGACATGAAAAAAGCAGAGAAGTGAAGGACGCATTGAGGAGAAATTAGGCTTAGACGAGATGGTGGAAAGTCTGAGGGCTGTTCCGGGGGAAAAATAAATAAACCAGGAGAGTTTATTTATTTTTATTACTTTTATTTTTTTTCAGTTACAGTTTGCATTCAATATGATTTAATATTGGTTTCGGGTGTACAAAATAGTGGTTAGACAATCATACATTTCACAAAGTGTTCCCCCCAATATTTCTAGAACCCTCCTGGCACCATACACAGTTATTACAACATTATTGACTATATTTCTTATGCTGTATTGTATATAGCCATGACTATTTTGTAACTACCAATCTGTATTTCTCAACCCTTCACCTTTTCCATCCAGCCTCCCACCCCATTTCTCCTCTGGCAACCATGAGCATGCTGGGATATTACATGGTGAACAATGCAATGGATACAGTATAACATTGTTTAGAGATACCCTTAAATTAAGCATAATCAGAGGACACATTAACTTTTTGAAGTTGCTAGACTTTCAGGGTTGTATCATAAAACCTAGCAAGCCATTATCCTCCCAAAATACTTAGGTGCTGGTTTGTGCACAGTGCTAGTGAGTGACATCCAATGGGCTGGGAAACCAATTCCATTCTCTGTGCAGTCCCGGCTCTTTATAAGTTACAGGCAATGGAAGGGGGTTGCTATGAAATGTGTAAATACAATGAAGTTAGAGCTCAAACTCTGCCTCCTTGTACCTACCCTAAACTCAGAGCCTTGTCCATTCAGTTAAAGAAAAAAAAAAAAATGTTTGGCTATAGTGGAAAGCTTTCACAAGGGTTTCAGTAAAACCAAATTTCAATGCCAAACTCTGAGAATATTCTGCTCTTCATAAAATGGCGAATATACTCACCTGTTGAAGAGTTAGATGTTGACCATATTGATTTTAGGGCTCCTGCTATGAAAGATTTTAACTCAGACTGAAACCAAACAAGACAGAAATCCCTAAACAAGGGAGTATTTTGTTACTGACTTCTGGTCCCACACATGCCTTGCTTTGCTAAGACCAGGCTGATTGGTGACATCAGCACATTCATGAGAAGGCACCTCTTTCCTGCTTTACCTGTTCATGTTTGGGAATCTCAGTTTCACAAATGAAATGGCACATAAGAGCTCCATTCCCCTTGGGTATGCTATCCTCTATGAACTGACATGGACTTGGTATGTACCTGCAGTAATGGGTAGTGACCAGTGAGGGCAGCAAAGAGCCACATCCCAAGAGTAGTTGGGCTGCAAGGATTTCTGGCTGAGATGGTTATCACTCAAGAGGTGACAAGTAACATCAGAAACCTGGGAGAATTACATGTGTCAAGCAGAGAGGAGAGAGCTGAACAATTCAAAATAGAAAAGAAATTGTGAATAAAAGCCTGTAGTCACATAAAAGAAATGTCTGATAGAGTTTGAAAGCTAATGTGAACAAACTGATGGACAGGAACTCAAACAGGAAACAGAATCAAAGACTGTGTGTGGAGCTGTGGAGTGAGGAGCAACCTGTGGCACAGATGTGACTAGCAGACAATTCCAAACTCAATTCAAAGTTTTGAAACTTTTTCAGCACTCCAGGGGCAGTTCCATGTTTCTGGAGAGAAGTTCCTATTTCCTAAGGTTTACTATTTTACACTTGTTTGCAGTATTAATTTAAAAAAATTGTAATAAAGCCGTGAATAGTAATCATAAAATACTCATTGTCACTACTATATACTGAATGCTTTTTATGTGTCAAGGAATATTCTAAATATTTTAAACATATTAATTCACATTACAGAATAAAGACAATTGTGTGTACAGTTGCTCTTTGTTGTAATTATTACTTAAGCTAAGATTTAAAAGCTCAGTGATGGGCATTGCTGTTGCCTAGTCAGCATTCATTCCCCTCTCCTCTTTCTTAAAAGAATACTATTTTCCCTTATTTTATTGTCTTTTACTTTTAGTTACCCATCTCTCTCCTTAAAGCCTGTGGATCAAGTTAGCCCAGCTCCATAAATGAGCTCTGATTCATTTTGTGCAGAATAATTCTGTCCCCTTGTTCAGGTTCCTTACAGGTTCAGGGTTTGACATGACATGCAATTCCAGCCAATGAGAATGAAAAGTTTCCCAAGAACGTCCTAAAAAGTTCCACCTATAATCTGGGTTGGATTAAAGTAAAGTTTCACCTAATTCTTCCATTACTGCTTTGAAGAGCAGTCACTTTGCAGATAATACAATCTTTTTTTAAAAAAAGATTTTGTTTATTTACTTTTTAGAGGGGGAGAAGGAGAAAGAGAGAATCACAATGTGTAAAAGATTCATTAATTGGTTGCCTCTCACATGCCCCCAGCTGGAGAACCTGGCCCAAAAACTAGGCATATCCCTTACTGAGAATCAAACCTACAACATTTTGGTTTGCAGGCCAGCACTCAATCCACTGAGCCACACCAGGCAGGGTTGACAATGAGGAGCTGGAATTCGATCCCAGAGCTGTCTGACTGCTACAAAGCTCAGGTTTTTTCCACTATAACCTGGGTTTTTATTTACATCACCACAAGTGATAGACTAGTGCTGCCCCTCCTCCAAAGATGTTTAAATCCTACTCCCCAGAACCTGTGAATATGTTACCCAATATGGCATAAGGTATATGTTATCTTATTTGCATTTGTGACTAACTTAAATATTTTGAGATGGGAAGATTATCCTGGATTATCCAAGTGGGCTCAATCAGGGTCCTTATGAGAGGGAGGCAGCAGAGTCAGAGTGAGAGAAAGAGGTGCAGTGACGGAACAGACCAAAGTGGTGTGGCTGCGAGCCAAGGCTTGCTGTCATCCTCTAGAAGTTGTAGAAATTTCCACCAGGACCCGATCCTTCCCTGAAGCTTGTAGAAGTGTCTGAGCTCTGTGGACACCTTGATTTTAGTCATGTTTATAACCCATCTCAGATTTCCGATCTCCAGAATGACAAGATCGTGAATTTGTGCTATTTTAAGCCATTAAATTTGTGATAATTTGTTACAACAAGAACAGGAAACTAATGTATCACATAAACATAACCTGATATTCAAAAGTATCAGATATATGATCAAATTTTCAAAGAAACATGAAGTTACTGCAACTTTTGAAATTTGACCAACTTACAATTCTACTTGTTTGGCCACAGTACCAACTTAACAAATTTTCATCAAGGGAAAACAAAAATTATTTTTGTGCCTAGGTAATTTGACTCCATTTATGATAGTAACACAACCTGTGTATCATCTGGATATTTTTGTAAAATGTTTATGACTATGAGCTTATATTCATTTGGCTTCACTTTTATGTTATGTCTGAATGATAGCCCATTGCCAATCTCAGAATAAATGTGCCACTGTCATGAAAAGTGTTCATGTCCAAAAAACCATATTGACTTAATTCTTAGGGTGATTCAGTGTATCCTGTTTTAAAGTATATATTGAATTAAGAGAGGTTCCTGAGGAATTTGACCATTTCACAAAATAGTAACATAAGTTATCGTCCTCAAATGGCATTTTTTCCCTGTGGAAATTTTATTGCTCTTTAAAAAGACAGCCATCCTGTTATTTTGGCTAAACTTGTGCAGTGGATTTTGGAACTGTTTTCATGAAGATGGTTACTAAGAGTAGTATCCAGTGAACTTAAATTATTTGGATACTGAAAAGACCATAAGTTTATTATGTATACATGCCAAAGCACCTGTCTTTTCACAAAAGCAAGAATAATCAAAAAGTCTGCATATAGCGTGGATATTGCTTTTTGCAGGATGACAAAAAAAAAAAGTAAAATGTTCCGTTTGGTGGACATCCTTCCTTAAATCAGTTTATGCCATCCCTAGCCACAAGTAACAGCCCACAAGTGGCACTTAATTCCTATTCAAGACTCACCATGCAATACTGTTTCTTACGTAAGGTCGACCACTAATCCTCAATTAAGCTTACAGAAATTGTTGATGAGAACTACATAGAAGTTGCTATTGTGTCTTACACAGAAAAATAATGATCAGTAGGAATTACCAGATTTCTTACCTTCCATCTGTCATGTCATCATCTGTTAGAGAACTCAGCTTTGAGGAAATAGTACTGGGAAGGTCTCTCAAACCTCTCTGTGATGAAAGTAGTTATGAATATGGAACAATTTGGTACACTAATTCTTCACTTATCCACCTATACAAGTTTAGTGACTATAATTTATTTTCTCTAAATTTCAATTCCCTGTTTTTTATATGAGACCCATAGCAGTACCTATTTCATAGGATTAGTATCAGTATGAGATAACCCATTTATAAAATCTGATACATATTAAATATTCAATAAATAATAATGGTGATTGTTTTCTTGCCCCAGATTTCATTGGGAATTCATGTCCAACACAAGTGAACTCTAGCTGTGGCGTGGTCTGTGTTTACTAGTTTATTATTTATACAGCAAGACTTAGTCCTTGTTAGATGCTGTGGAACTGGATTAAGGTGAGTGTCTATTAATCTAATTGAGATCATGAGGCCCTTTCCATCACCTAATGCTGTCTTCCTCTTTTGAACTCATTTGAACCACAAGGTGAAAGACGCAGTAATTCTTTCGGGGGCACCAAAATGATGAAGTGGGGATACCTGTTAATTCGATATCTACTTGAAAAACACATAATTCATAAGAGCTCTAACAGTGAGGTACCCACCCTGCCGTGCTTAAGAGTTTATATTAGCGATCGCAGGGAGGAATGTGATACCAACTGGGAAAGTGCTGCCAAAGAGCCTTAGAGCACTAATGTTCACTTGTCTTCCCTAGGATTCCATACAGAAACGAGTCTCTGTAATTGTAAGAAGCCAGGTGTAATTAGTTAGGGAATTGTTCCTTGTAACTAAGTTCTGTCCCGGAGACAATTAGGTTTCTGCCTTTTTATAATTGTCCAAACACTACAGGTGTATAAAGAAATGTTGTGATACGATTTATACTCTTAAGGAAGCTAAAAGGAAAAAGAAACAATTTGAACATAAATATACATGTAAGGGGCACTTAGTTGATAAAATGTACAATAGATTATTATGCTTACTGGAGAATACACTAGTATTTTATAGTATACATTAATGCACTATAAGAAAGCTCATTGGATCACCTGAAGGTTAGAATCACTGAGAAACTGTCTCTCAGGAGAGCAGATCAACCTTGAATATCTGAAGATAGCATCTCTTTGAACAGTGTGATTGTCGGGAACCCTGGAAACAGTGAGAGTTTGTTCCTCTTGGTCAATTACACAGTAATTGTAATTGTAATAAGAGCTCAATCCAGAATATTTTTAAATACTTAGAAACTTGCAGTCATAAAAATTTAAGTTATATTTTGATTTATAAGTATATTTTAGTCCCAGAAATGTATGACAGGGTGATCAGGAAAATAATGTCAAGCTTTACAATGTATTACTTAAGGCCAACCTCCTGTGGAGGAGATTGGGATGGAACTAAATTCAATGAGTAAAAGGGTTTTGTAAAATTTCCAACTGTGAGAGAAGATCTTGTTCATGTACTTTAAAAGGATAGTCGTGGGTATCAAGTGGCTGTGATAGATTTCACTGCATGTGTTACAAGAGTAATGAAATAGGTTTTCTTCTAATGTCAGTAATTATATCTTTTGAAACCATTTAAATATGGGATAAAAATTTTAATTACCAACCTGCAAATATGCATGAGGGTACCTAATTTAACAGTTTACAGTTATATGAAAGAAAACAGGAGGCACCATTTTAGGCCACCTAAATATGCCTTGCTGTGCATGCTAAGAGACTGTAAAACCATTTCCCCAGCATTAGGCATCGCCTACCTTCAGCCAGGAAAGTGTGCAATCTAGAGCTGGGAAAGAAAGTTTCTCTGGAGACAGTTATCTGTATGCTGAGCTCCCACCCTGTCTCCAAGGGTGAGAAGTGATAAGGGCTTTTTCCTCACCTTTAGCAAAGTGATAATGGCTTCAAAGAGACAATTCAGTGATCAGAATCTGGGGGACCCAGGACATATGCCTGAACCCCTTGAGGCGTCAGGCTACAGCCAGACCTGCTCTACTTGGTAGCAGAACTGGATATTTCTGGGCAGATGATGTGAACCTAATCCCATCACGTGATACTTCCAAAAGGCCAGGTATTTCTTTTATTTTTCTGTTTTCTTTTGTTTTATTCTTGTATCCCCGCTATTTGGAGTAGGCCTTTGAACATAGTAGTTGCTCAATAAACATGATGAATGAATTAATGGAATCCTAGCCCTTTTTAAGTATCGGTCTACCTGTGGAGCATACTCTTTGAGAACCAGTTCAACCCACAAATCCTCCCAAGGTCCTTCTGTTGGACATTAGTTTGGCTTTATAAGTGACATTTCCATCAGACATGAAAAATGGAGCCCTGATTCTCAGTTCTGGTCTTTTGGCCCCAGGTACCTCTGGCTCAGAGGCTGTGAAAATTCTAAGCAGTCTGTCTCCATTGGAATTCTGCACCCCCGCCCTGCCAGAGCTCAAACTCCCATTCTTGCTCATTTCTGAAGAGGGAGAGATGCTTGGTTTGGAAATAGAAAGGAGGGAAACACACCCTATACCATTTGTTGTATCTTTTTACAAGAAGAGTATCCAGATAAAGTAATGATTATGGTGATTTTTGTTACTTTTTAAAGGAAGGATTGATGAATTTGTTTATGGGTAATCAAAAAAAAATAACATGAAGTAGATGGATGTATGTGGCCAGAAAAATCTGTGGTTGGAAAAAATATGATTTCAGAAAAGAAAATGAAGAGAGGACAAGCAGGTTCAGATATCTTAAAGTTCTAACTCATTTTAAAAAAAAGTAGCAAGTATAAAAAAGTTTCTATGAACACCTCAACATTGTGTGTTTCCTGCCTATTCTTTCTTTAATGTCCTCCCATTTGTGTGTTCTTGCAAGTACACATGTATTAAGTTTCTATGGAGTGAGAGAGACACAGCACCTTACTTAAGAATGTGGCTGAAGAGTCAGATAAATCCAGTCGCTGCTTTTGCTGCTGATCCACTCTCTGCATTACCTTGAGTAGTCTGCTTCAGTTCTCTAGGCCTCAGTTCCCCATTCGTAAAATCGTGATAATATTAATATTTGCACAATAAGGTTATTGTCAGGACTAAATGATATAGTATTTATAATGCACTTAAGTAGGGCTGATTATACTGATAGCCTACCTATTTTCTTAATCGGGCACACTGTTCCAATGTTATACTATTATCAACAGCAATAGAGCAACTGAGAGGTTAATACTTAGTCAGAAATTTTGCATGGCCTTTACAGTACAGTGATTACATTAAAAATAGTATTATTTTTTTTCAAAATTCATATATTCTTATAGAGCTGACATTTAATTCAAAGTATTTAGCTTTTAAAATGTTATTTAGATTTAGTATGTTTCAGGTTAAAATGCACACATTATATGTACATTTTCTGCAAAACACAGAATGCTTAAATCTAGAAAACTGTCCCAAAGGGCAATGTTTTAGTACATTCTAATTGGGTGAACCAGATAAACAGGAATGTAACTTCATGATAAATATTATTAGCACATATAATTTGATGCGCTCTCTTTAACTAAAGTAACTGTCCAAAGCAGTTCTGCTAATTTTATTTACTTCCTTCCCTTAAAGATAATATTTTAGTATTCTTGAACTTTATACAAAGTTGTAAGAACAACACATTTTGAAATTGAGGCTTCCTTTGGAATAGGTGGAGCAGTGGTAAAAATTCTCTCACTAGAAGTATTAGGGCCCCAGAATAGTACATGTTGAGAGCTGACAGGTGGTGGGTAGTGGGGAGGGTAGGGAGGAAGGTAGGTGACAAAAATATCTGCCACTGAAGTGAGGCACCAAAATTATGAATTGAGAGACCAAACACCTGACTTGGTGGGTTTTCTGTGTTCAAGCCAATAACTCTTCTCAATAAACACAGCTTCTTCTGTGCCCTTATGTACCCTTCTAGCTGCTTGCTGCTATTTGCCATTTTAGAGCCATCTCTCAAGGAGACAGCCAATACTGAAGAATGTGTCCAGTGTGTTTCCGGAAAAATGCAAGAGTTATGTACTTCATATGTTAAGACTCAGAACCCTAACAG
>PVIA01001738.1:74583-253381 GCA_004024845.1 Tonatia bakeri
GAAGATGGAGATACTGGTCAAATACAGCACTCCAGCTACACGAAGAGCTCTGTTTGACCAGGTTAGACGTGGCTTTGGTTGGCAAGCTAATTCTTTGAGCACCACCCTTGAAAATCATGCTAATTAGCCTCTTCACTTCATCAAGTAGGATTGTGGACCTTTTTGTCTGCATCATTAAGGCCCCAAATTGCCCCATTAGCAAGGCCTCAAATTGCCCCTCAGGGTCAATATTTAATGCAGGTGAGCTTAGGTTAACTACCCTCAGAACCCTCTGGACAACAAACAACATGGAGAACCTGTTACCACAAAATCCATTTCCTTCCCAAGTTTCCTTTCAGAAACACCATCATTCATGTAAGAATCATGTTTTAAATTTATTTTGAAAAAAAAAAAAAAGATTTATTGTCTGTTGCCAATTCCAAAGGAATGAGTTTTGGGATGGAAGAAAGATTTTTTTTTAACCAGGCCCTCCTCAGAGTCTAGCAAGCTTTCATTTTTTCATCTGTAAAATGGGGCTGATTATATTTATCTCCAGGTACCTTCTGAGGATGTTGCTGCCTTTAAGCAAAGATTGAAAACCCCATAGAAAATAAGAGAAATGTCAACACATAGCAGGTTTTTACAATTTTTCTGAAGATTTTAGCAATTTAAGTGGCTTTCCTTATTAATTATCAAGTTTAAAACAAATTAAAAGTCGGAACTATGAGGAGTAATCAGAATGTGCGCAACATTAAAATTCAGAATAGGATTCTGCACTATTAACATTGAGGTAATTTGTAGGACCAGAATGTTGCACACTTTTAAAAACATAAATATAATTTTTTTCTTACTCATTAAAATTTGAAGTAGGAGGAAGAAACAAAATGATTTTTCCTGTGTTTCTGTTGTCTATTTGGCTTTCTGAACACTGGTTAATACTCAATTGCTGCTAGTTATCTCTAGAGACTCGCAGTGTTTGAGGGGGGAGTTAGCAATTATTTCCCTGAGCATGCTCAGCAAAATCTACTGGTGATGTCCGGACCTGAAACCTTTCGTATGTAGCAACTGAAAGATGAGAGCCATGGTTACAGTTTCCAGCAAGTATGTGAAACAGAAGCCTCCAGATTATATTCCACATCTAAGTAGAGATAACGTTTATGTCTCCTGTGTTAAGGTTAATTTCCATGCATTTAGGGCTCCTGAAATCCTCATCACCTCTGTGACTGGTACCTGCAAAGTCAGTTTTGCTACTGAATGGGGCCCCAATTAGGAAGGGCTTGCTGGTGTCCTTCCAGCAATATCTTGTGAGTTTGAACAATTTTAGTGAAATAAATGTAACAAGGAAAAATGAATTCTCTTTAGCCTCTATTCAGCCGAAATTAGCCTCCGTGGATTCTGGCTCACAAAAGCACCACGGGCCTCTGGCTGTGCTCTGTAGCTGTGAAATAGAATCAAGATTCCATTAGGCATCCCAAGCTGCCTCCTTCTCCAGGGCAGACAATAAAAATGACAACAGGGGATTGTCCCTCAGCTAGTCTAACAAGGGGGTGTGTCCTTTTCTAAATGACTAGATGTCTGTTTAGCTGAGAGAAAAATTTAAAGGGGCCATGGGCCAAATTTTCTTCAATTCTTTGGCTCCTGTATTTGTTTCTTAGGTCATCTTCAGAAAGACCTTAAATTCTACCTCTGTTGGCACTTACAGGCCATGGTTTCCCATCCTCCTCCCTTTCAAGAATTTGTGTGCTGAGACAAAAATAGCAGACCATACATAGTTCAGACAGTGGCATTATTCTGCAAGAGATATCAGAAGCTTTAGCAAGAGCACAGGGATTATTGGTCTTGCCATATTTTCCCCTCTTTCTTCAGGGATAGAGACTCCCTCTCACTTAGATAAATTCGAGATTGGAAACAGATTTGATGCTTTCAGGATTTATTTATGAACAATACATTTATTCAGACAGCAAAGTCTTAATGTGAACACAAAAGGAATGGGGCTCTATAACTTCGGTTTCATAATACCATTGTATGACCCTACGGTCCTTGTGGAGACCTTGGCCATTCTTCTTTCTGCTGAGGGGCACGTCTTCAGGTTGCCTACATCAGAGCAGCCTCCAATATGTTATGACCTTGCAAAAATTCCTTTTGCAATGAACTCTCAGTCAATTTCTCAGCTTCTTTCCCATATCAAAACTGCAAAAGTCTACGAACATTTTCTTCCCCTATCCAAGGATAAATGTGATATAACTTATTCAGACCTCCCATAAATTTGATTGAACATTCTTTCTCTCTCTAATT
This sequence comes from Tonatia bakeri, assembly GCA_004024845.1. Classification (NCBI taxonomy): domain Eukaryota; kingdom Metazoa; phylum Chordata; class Mammalia; order Chiroptera; family Phyllostomidae; genus Tonatia; species Tonatia bakeri. Next base: position 76,858 of record PVIA01001738.1, read on the forward strand.
GGTCCAGTAAATAGAGTTTTGTATTTCCCTTGACAGATGCCATAGAATGAAATTTAATATAGCTTGTCAATGAGTATCAGAAAGTTAAAGAGTTCATTAACCATTCACATAGAGTTATAAATGTATATTTCATGGCCACTTCTCCTTTGCTTCAATGAGAATTACTGGTAGAAAGTAATATTATATAATCCATGGTGTCAATTACTAATGGTAGTGGCAAGTAAATCATAATGTTTTCATTATCAAATTGCTAATATGTAGAGGTTGTAATATTCTGCATATAAAGTCTTTAATAAGCAATTATTTATGTGCTCACTTACTGGATGTTGCTGAACCAAGGCATTTCCTCAACACTAAGTGGAAAGTCTATTCAATAATTTTTTTCTGTAAAGTCATTCATTGGCATTATATTTCTCTAAAGTTACTTAAAATCATGTTACATATTTGTTATGGCATTTTATCAAAACAATTAAGTAAGATATATGATACTGCAAATATTAAAATACGAATTTCCACTTATAAAATATCATAACTGATTGTAAGATTAAAACAACTACATCATCTGAGTTTTGGACATTGAAGCTGCTCTCTGAATCTAATGGACTCATGGTCAGAAAACCTGAGTTCTGAAAATGGCTTTGCTATTAATTTAGTGTGCAGCCTCAGGAAGGATTTGTAAAATCTTTAAGACTTAATATCCTTATTTATAAAATGAACATATTTTACTATTTGTCAATCATCTTGGGAGTTAACATATGTTGTTGGATATCATCATAATAGAGTATACTGATCGAATCACCAACATATTAACATATATGTACAGCTGTAGCCCTGAATGGAATTGTAAGCCAGGCTGAACAGGGGATTCTGAGGTCCTAGAATGGTCCAGCCTGGGAGAGACCAGGCTCTGAGTGGGCACATCTTCTTGGCTTTGAAAACTCCTTTCAATATGAGAAGAAGCTTCACCAGGGGATAATCAGACTGGGGCCCTTGAAAGCACTAGGCTCAAGGCAGAAGCTCCACACTTCCATCTAAGGATGGTACTTGCATTGACTATTACCACCTGTGGGTCAACAGTCCATGCAGAGTGAGCAGATAATGGAACCTGAAGGCAGAGAGGGTGCTGTTGACACAAACGCCTTATAGGAGCTGGACCTCTGCCTTATTAGGCAAGCTGCCAGGCTCTGACACAAAGAAGCAGAACACGAGTACCCTGAACTTAGTCTCTTCCTTCTCCTTCATCTCCAATTTGTGTTTTAAATGGTCAAATCCAGCCAGGAGTCAGAGGACAAGGGAGATGGTTGATGTGGCCAATGCCTGTCAGTCTCTGAGAAAAGAGTGGCGTACCTAAGGGGAAATAGGAATCAGGAGGGGAGACAGAAGGGCTTCTCAACAGAGAAGTGATCCCATTTACAAACGCTTCTTTCTCGGTGTGTCGGATGACTGAATATCAGAGAGTCTGGAGGTAGGAATGTCTTCTCAGAGGCTATGGCAAAACAATAAAAATCATTTATGTAGCATCATTAGTTTATTATCACATATATTACCAAAGTTATTCTTCACAATGATGGGTTCTTATGACATAAGATAATAAGTACTATCTTTTTTGTTAACGAAGAAACCAATAGCCAAAGATTTACATGACGTTCTGAATTCCCTGTTTCTTCCTCTGAGCAATACTGTAGTCAATTGAATCTTGGGCATTGGTTGTGCAGATTGTTAGAAAATCGAAACTGGGATAGCTGCATAGTGGAGTTTGCAAAATATAGCGATTCTTAGCATTCTTTTATTTCCTGCAGCTGAGAGAGAACTGGTATGATGAAGGCATTATAAAATATATATTTTAGCCAATTCAATAGCAGAAATTATTCAAGTCCTAATTTTAAATATTCTATCATGCTACTCTAAAATAACATATTATAATAAAATATATGACACATTACATTTTTAAATATTTTCTTTTTAGAACACCTAACAGGATGAATTTACTAATGATAATGTGTTATTGAAAATTTGGTCTTACAAAAAAAGTCAGAGAACTATGTAATATATAAGGACTGGCAAGCTCCAGTTACCAAAGAGTATTATTCTTACAGAAGAAGATAGTAAGTATTCTGGGTGCTGGGGGAACTCACAGAAGTGTTCAGTATGTCCAATAGATTTGGAAATGTTACATGGCAGCCCTTCAAAAGTACTGCAGGGCTTCTTTTCTGAAAAGTCCTGCAGTAATAAGGCAAATTCAACTTACTTAATCTCTAGAAGAGATCCATGACTGACCACTATCAAAACAGAGAAGGCAGTTAGGACCCGGCTCTAGTCCAAGGCTCTATTTGATACATAGTCATCTCCTTACTCTTTTGATGGTTTATATTAGAGAAGCAGTGATTACTTCGAAGTGTTCTTTGAAGTCATATCTTCTCAGCCCTGCTGATACAAAATGTTATGTTTGAGGAATATAATGTTGCAAGTCCTTTGTGAGTTAATTTTCTTAAGAGTTAGGCAGTTTGTCTTCTATATATAAAAGCACCACAAATCACTTAACCTCACACATTGATTTTATTGTGATTTTCAGAATTTGTTCAAACTGAGCAATTATATTTGAATTTTTTTCTTCATTTAAGGTAATGTCTAAGATTGTATAGTTCTCTATAATGGTGTTAGGAGTGTTTCAATAATAACTCGAACATTTTCTCTTCTATCATTTAGCTAAAAATACTCATTCAAATTAGCAGATGTTAATGAAATTTCTTAAACATTCTTTTAATAATGAAAATAATTTGCCTTTATACTAAATATCAAGGCTATTCATTCTGTCTTCCTGGAATTCCTTTCCTTCTCACAGTTCTGGTCTTAGGTTCCCACCTCCACATACACTTGACCCAAGGTTGGTGCAAGGAGTATAAAAAATATAACTGGAGATGGGAGGGGAGACGTTTTATTTTTCTCTGGTAGTACAGCTAACGGTGTGGGCACCACACTGCTGCCGGCTCTGGACCTACCCCAAGACAAGAGAACTATGGCAGCAGGATAGGCTGAAGAGAGTATGCAAGGAGAAGAGAGACAGAGGCAGAGAGAGCCAATGCATTTTTCTTTTGTTCCTTAAGCTCATTAGAGTTGAGATTCTAACACTACTGAAAATTATCTGATGAGCGATTATTTGATTTATGCCAGGTGTAAATTTGTTTTGTTTCACAACTCTCTCTTTGGAAGTGATTCACTTTGGTGAAGCTGAGTGCAGCTAAAAAACAAATCATTTATTTGATTATGCAAAAATAAAACAAAAGGAAACCACTTATAATTTCTTATAAATCACAGTTTGTTACTTTTTTCCATATTTTATGAAGGATCTTATTTTGTGGATTATAAAGGTTTCTAAAGAAAAGTATAAAGTTACAACTCACCAGCCTTGGCCTCAGATAAACACACAATGGATTGTAATTCTATGAAGTGATATTTGTAACAAAATTGGGGTCTTGATTATTGAGAATTTGTTTACTACTACTACTTGAGAATTCTGTTTTATAGTTTAATATTTCCACTGTAAAATAAATGTATTTTACATATTTTAAATTTATTATATATCTACTTATTTATTTATTGACAAAAGAAAATTATTTTGAATTTTCCAGCTGTCCATCTCTTGCCAGGCAGAGAACAGGATGTGTTGATGACTCTTGGTTACTGTTCTGAATTTTAATCTGCTTGTTGCTGAAGGATTTTGTGAGTTGTTAGCGAATATACAGTGAGCAGTTACTGTGTCTCTTACATGTTGACGATGATAAAAATAAGAGGCCAAGGAGAAATCCACTGGCTTTCGCTGACAATGATGTTTTCAAGTTCAGCTACTCCGAAACACCCTGTACTCATATACAACCAATATTAGAGTTCTCCACATTTCTATGCTTTATTTCTTAATAAATAACAACTACGAAGCAATTATGGTTTAAAAGTGCTTTTCATGTGCGTGACCTCATTTAATCCTTATAACAACATAAAAACATTTTGGGAAAGTCATTATTATTTCCACCTGATAGATGACAAAACTAAGATTCATAGATTTTCATAACTTTCCAAAGGTTACTGAGCTCACAGTGGTGGAGCTGCAATCAAAGGCCAAGCCTTTGCCTCAAAATCCTAAGATTGTTCCAACACTGCCTTACAAACGGAACCACTAGATATCTGTTTTCTATGTGGAGGATTTCATTTTATCGGTCACATTACAATATTGCAATGAACCCTCTATTTACTGAAATAAACTTCTTTAAGAAACCATTGACTTTCACATTTCATTGCTACAGTGTTCACTCCCTTCCTCGAAACCAGGCCAAGTGAAGCTGAGGATGTGGTAGCAGAGAGGGGGAAAGACCCAATTCATACTGTGTTTGCACTGCCCTTGGCAGATAGAGTCAGGCGAATGAGAGGCAGCCACAAATCCCTCCTCACATTTGACCACTTTTCCAAAAGCAAGGTGAAAAGGCTTAGTGGGGAAAGTTTGACATTTTATCCCCAAACAAATATTAGAGATTATCTGTGGAATTAAATTATCCACATATACACAGTCAAAGGAATTACTCTATCTGAAATGGTGGATTATTCCAGAAATTGAAACTAAGCCCTTAAGGCACTCCTTTTGCTTTGTTCTCTCTCTCTCTCTTTTTTTTACAATGAGCGTTTAGATTTTTTGGCTATTTTTTTGTGGCTGATTTTCAGTATGTTCCTATTCGGTATGTATTTGTGCACTGCTCTGACTGGTTTGAACGATTTTTTTAAAAGTATTCCCTCGATAGCCCTAGAAGCAGACAAGTATTACTTGAAGGGGAAAAGGAGATTTCTATTAGGTTTGAGAGTCACAAGTGAACAGAAGAAATTTGAGAAGTATAAAATACTCTGCAGACCACAAATCCAAAACCAAAACATTCCTAACAAGGTTTTGACAAAATAAAAATCCCACTGATTTTTCCCATGTTTTTGTAAGTGGTACTTTCAGTGAGTTACTCTTTATATATATAGTATTACATTATGTTACATATATAGGTAATATTTACTTTAAAAATTTCTAAATGACCTAAAATCTGAAACAGAATTAGGAAAATGAAGTCAAATTAAAAAAAATAATTATAATGTTGACCTTGCCACTTTTTTTGAAAGCTGAAAAAATTATTTTAGTGATGGAAGTTTATTAATGGATATATCACAGCAGTAAGATCATCACCCATGTTAGCTTATTATTTGCTCTAGTTAAATGTTGGCATATTGCTAAGACATTCAATAAACTCACCCTCTCTGCATGACTTTGCATATGGCAAGATGACCTCAAAAACAGGGGAAACTCAAGAGTAGGGTGGGTGACTGAGACATCTAGTAGGAGAATTATTGTTTTCTTCCCCTTGTTCCTGAATTTTTTGCCCGGCAGAAATAGCACACGCAACTGGAAACATGTACAAGCAGTTGCCTAGAAAATTTTACACATTTTAAATGTCACAGAAGCTAAAAATAGACTATTTTTACTTAAACTACATCTTAGTTATATATCATAAAATATTTTCAACAGTCATAGTAGGTTTTGTGTTATAGTTTGAATTACTCACATCATCTGTAGAGATGATATTTCCTATGCCTCTTTTAATTTCCACAGAATAGAGACCTCAAGGTTGCGTAGTGGAGCTTTCTGGTTTCTAGTCATGAGCAGGGTAGAATGCCATGGCTCTATGTTATCACCTCCGTCTCTTACTAGCACTCAATATTCAAGTGACCAGGAACTGACATATACAGCTCTGTACACTCGTTCTGAGGTTGGGGTGTAGAATTCACACGCTAGGCAGTGAGTAAGAGTAAAGGCAGCATAGTGTGACCAAATACCAATAATGGAATGCTTGTCTGAGCTTTATCTAATGATAGTCTACCTAGTTTGGGTGGTTCTTGTTACCGCTGAGTGGGAATCTAAGACTCTCCCAAAGGCTACAACTCATTCATTCCTCCCTTCAACAAACATTTCATTGAACACAGTAATGAATATTGAACTAAACAATGGGTCTTTGCTGATGAAGATAATTCTAAGGCAATTATACAATTTTAATTTACACTACAATAATCTCAAAGACTCAAGATATAGATTGCTGAGCAACACCCATACTGTTTTTCTTCATTAAGAATATCTGGCCCCAACATTTCCTTTTTTAACAAATTCCCGGGAGATGCTGATGCTGCTGGTTTAGGGACAACACCTTGAAACCATTGATCTTAGCTACTCCCCACAAGTAGCTTAAATAATTCCTCCTCTAACAGGAAAGAGGTTATGGTTAGAAAACAACCAAGTCTCAATGTGTCACATGTTATCTGTTTCTTAGGGAACGGGAAGGACGATTAAACCCAGTGTTGAGATGTTTCATATATTCTCTAAGAAAGAGATATTCCAACTTACTTAAAAGTCATTTCAAGAGTTAAATATTTTTCAGGGATTACTCAGTGCTGATTAAATACACAATAAAAACACACATATAAAGATGGTAAGATCTTATAAGTCTGTTGTAGAATCTTACTTTTTTAATCACTATGTGTTCTGTGTAAGAAATTTAAACCAAAAAATTAAAATAAAAAAGTGACAGGCTCAGGAATGATTTCAATCTGATGATCCTCCTAAAGGAGATTTTATTTTGTTCCAGAAAAGAGCCCCAAGTATCTGAACTGGATTACTCAGGCCTGTAAGACATCTCTGGCAGTTGTAAGCAGGGCTCCGAGAGCCAAGCCAGAGGGATGCTGTGGCTCCTGAAGACAGAACTCCTCGCCATGGAGCAACCAATGTTGTGTGAGCTTCTCTGCCCCTTTGAATAGTGCCATGTGCACATAAAATGAAGTGCTTGCCAATACCTCAGCCTCACATTTCACTGAGAAGTCTTAATTTGTCTTATATTTGATGCTTTCCAATTTAGTTGTAGTGGTTACGTGAATTTTACATTAATTTATTTATATATTATATTTCTATATTGTATGAAGGCTCAAAATAGGTGAGAAATATAATCCTTAGTATAGTTAAAAACCAGCAAAACAGAGTTAATATAAGCAAGTTTTAAAATATAGATCAGCAAAATCATTCCATATATGTTGTTTGGAATATTCTAGGAGGAAAACTATGGCTTCCAGATTAGTTATCAGGTTCCCCCTACATATGAATAATATAACTAAATATTAATTTTTATTGCTATTTCCCATATAAAATATTTATACTATGCAGATTTTTATGTACAAATATTTCTTTTTAAATTAATTTAATAAAATATTTTTTTTCCTGTAAAGCTCCTGATTGCCTCTTGTAAAACGATGCAGTGGGTAGAGGTCATTTCACCAGAGATGAAGAACATAAAAAATAACTCTTGTGCAAAAATGAAGCATTTTGTATACAATTTCAGCCTCACCAGAAATTGGTAGTTAGCAGGAAAAGCTAAGGAAACAATGAACACAGTGTAATATTGTAGACAGGAAGGTAAAAAAAAACATGAAATAAATTTCTAGTTTATTTTGGTTCCAGCAGGTATTATTTATAGAAACTATTATTTGAGAACTAGAACATAAAAAGTGTGCCATCTATTCATTTTGTGATAAAAAATTGAGATTTCACAAAAAAAAAACAAAACAGGCAAATTATCCAACCCTATGAAGACATAACCTTGCTTAATGTAGAGTGAGTTTGATTTCTATTTTTTTCAAATGTCACCAAATGTTTAACATATATTCTTAATACAATAATAGATAGTAAATTCCTTGAGAATAGTGATTATATATCAATCATCTCTAATTAATGGGCCTTACATTTAGCAATTGCATTTAAGAAATCTTTGTTATTTGGCTCTCTTTGAGATAGGCAGAAAACAGGGCAAAGTGAGTGTTCATTCCACACTCTGCACTCACTAACTGCCTGATTTCTAGTGCTCACTTTTGTCTTTGCAAAATGAGGGATGAGAATAAATTGCCTCTAATGTCCCGTTTACCTCTAACAAGCTATTCTGCAAAATAAAATGCTGTACAAGACCCCTGCACCGAGCATGGAAATACTGTATGAATTCAGACACTGTAAACTTCTCTTTGACGTGACACCCCCTTTTCCTGGTTCTTGTCATCTGTACTGCCATTACATCCAATCTTCTGTCTCATAAAGGCCTCCAAGTCTCAGCTCTAATCCTCCTTTTTGTTTGTTGTTGTACCCACCTCAGAAGTCTTGAAATAACATTTCATGTCCCATTCTCTGTCAAACTGCCCCTTGACACCCGAGAGCTGGATCCACGCAGCTCTGCAAATTTGGCTCAAGCCATGAGGCGCTAAGGGTCATTAGAGAAATTTCCTTCACTTGCATGATGCTGCAGCCACAAGCGTATGGCAAGGCTGATGGGCCCATGATAGCAAACAGAGATGTTTCTACCTGCTGCTCTTTATCTCATGTGGAGGCTATGCCAAACCTCCCTCATACTAGGCTGTTTTTTTCCCTATAGCAGATGATCTAGCCTCCTCACTGACAAAGTATCCTACATGACTTTGCCAAATTTCCCACTCTCCCACCATTAAATCTACTTTTGTTGTTTTCCTGCTATCCCAGAGAAAAAGCATTTCACTTCCTGTTCCCTAAGTTACCTTATTTGGAATGTGCCATGAAATCTAGTTGAGTCTATCTCCTAAGTAACTCTGACTATCACCCAGCCTCCCTCTCCACCCACACATTGTTAGTTTGGACTTCAGCATTTCTTCCCATGGGCTACGACTATGGTGTAGCTTTCTTCAGTGCTACTTGTGTTCCTAAGTGAATGCAGTTTCCACATGGCTGCACAGTGAGGGTGTTGGATCTAAAATCCTGATTCTTCAGCTTAAAGTTATTTAGTGGCCTTTCTTGTATACAGAATTACTTCTTCAGTGGTGCAGACAGCATCCTCTAGGGTATAGTCTCCCTTATCTTTCTCCAAACTTTTATTCCAAGTTTATTCACATACAGATCTGACATCACAATTTCCATGAGAAGGAGTTAATTTGTTGTTTCACTCTAGAGTGCCTCTTCTGACATTATCTTCACAGACTTTTCTTACTTTTCTTTCTTCCTAGATTTACCTTGAGAGCACATCCTGGAACATTACCTCCCCAAATCTACAGTCATATGATTCAAAATGCATTCTCGGGGTTAGACTCTCATCTATTTCACCTGTGCATCCTATTAGTCCTTGGGCTCACCATGTTCTTGGGAAATGAATAAGTGAAAAGATGAATGGCTATTAAGTAATAATACCACTTTAAGAAAATTTTCAACTCAGATTCAGTAGCTAATTAGCATAATATAAGAATGAGGATGTTGTATCAAGTATTGTGGATTCACAATCATATTTCCATCTTGTCCTCAACTAGGCATCTGACATTAGTTCCCTTGCATGTAAACTGAGGATTATTATGATTTAGGCCTTAGTTATTCAACTGGGAAAATTTAAGTGAATGCACTTTATAGATATCAGTTATTGTACATGACTGAAAGCTCATTTCATTCACCTCTACCTTAATTATTGTGAATGCTCAGTGCCTAACACATAGTAACAATTAGATTTTACACCAAAACTTTTTTATCTTTTTATTCTCAGAAAATCTGATCAGTAATTTCTAAATATTTTTTATTTCAAGAGTGGGCTTCCGAGGGAAGTTTCACATTTATATAACTGGTATTCTCTTTCTTTGTCATGCATGCATTACACAGGCACATAACACCCCCTTCTCCCTCCTCCATACATACTCAGGAGAGGAGGGCTGTTTGGGGGGTCATGTAATGCCACCCAATTTATTCATATTTTAGATAACTTATAGTTTATATGCATATGTTTATTAAATATATGATCTTTTAAAAAATTGTTTTGCTGAAAAGTAAAATATGTATTTTAATGTCCTTTGAGCAAATAGGAGATATATTCAATCTTATAAAATTTATAATCTATCGAGGAAAGCAAACTTGCAAATAGAGAGTGGGGCAAAAGTAGGTTTACGATTGTATGTGGAACACAGACTACTTTCTTATATTGATATTGTTAGTTACTAATTATTATATTATTTTCCACATGAACAGCTATAAACCTATTTCCCCCCAAATTCTATGAAAATACTATAGCCCAATCATCACAGACTTGCCCATTTGAACATCACACATAATGTTCAAATTTATGTGACTCACCCTCCAGGTGCTTGGCTTCAGATGCCTAATTTTTGTGTATGGGGCAAAAGAAGGTCTAGTTTCATTTTTTTTGGTGCAGATCTATTCAATTTTCTCAACACCATTTATTAAAGAGACTGTCTTTATGTCATTATTGTATATTCTTTCCTCTTTTGTCAAATATTAATTAACCATAAAGATGTGGAGTTATTTTCAGGCTTAATACTGTTTTTTTTTAATTTTTATTTATACTTTTATGCCAGTGGCTTACTGTTTTGATTACTATGACCCTATAGCATAGTTTAATACAGGCAGTATGTTTTTCCAAGTTCTTTCTCAAGATTTGGTTATTTGGGGTCTTTTGTGGTTCTGTAAAAATATTTGGAATATTTTTTCTAGTTCTGAGAAATACTCTATTGGTATCTTGATAACAATTGTGTTGAACCTGTAGTAGACTGTTCTGCATGGCATGGGCCCAGCTCCCACTCAGAGATGCACAGGACCCACACCCACGAATAGGTTCTCCCATGGGGAATCAGGCCTGCAAAGCACCTAGGCTGCTTTGAGTCTTGTTCTTGCTAAAAAACTCCCTCACCCTGAATTGAGGACATTTTCTGCAAAGTAACTTCCTAAAATCCATGCTAAACCTTCCAAGGATGACTGTAACAGGTTCAACCACTTTTGCTTTTTGTTTGCAAATATCTCTCTTCTGTGAAGTGATTAGCAGCATTGGCCCCTTTGTTTTCTGTAACAGGTAACCACCTAAACCACACCTGTTCATAGTAAATGAGAACCGTCATGTAATGTGCAGAGAAACCCAACAAAGACCGGTCACAGCAAGGGCCAAGCTTTTGCTCCCCTTGAGAGAAAAGCCATGCTGTTCCTTTTCCTCCACCGGACTCGGTAGTTCGTGTGAATCCCATTTCATCCATAATGATGCAGACACTGTGGGCCAGGGTCTGCATCAGAATCTACAGATTACTTTGGGTAATATGGAAATTTAAGGATGTTAAATTTTCTTATGTGCTAACATGCTATATTTGTCCACTTATTTGTATCTTGTTCATTTTCTTTCGTTCGTGTCTTATAATTTTCTGAGTACAGGTCTTTTACATCCTTAGTTAAATTTATTCCTAGGTATTCTACTTTCTGATGCAATTGTAAATGAACATTTTTTAATCCTCACCTGAGGATAATTTTTCATTGATTTTAGAGAGAGAGGAAAGGAGGGAGGGACAGAGAGAGATAGAGGGAGACATTGATGTGAAAGATATATCAGTTGGTTGAATCTTGCAGGCACCCTGACTGGGGCTCAAAACTACAACCTAGGTATGTGAGCCATCCAGCCAGGGCAGGAATTGTTTTCTTAGTCACCCATTCTGATAATTCATTATTGATATATAAAAATGTAACTGATTACTATATATTTATTTTGTATTCTGCTACTTACCGGAATTCATTTATCAGTTCTAGTAGTTTTTTGTTTGGTGGAATCTTTAGGGTTCTTTACATGCAATATCATGCCATCTGCAAATAATGACTATTTTACTTCTTCCTTTCCAGTTGGATGCCTTTTATTTCTCCTTCTTGTCTGATTTCTGTGACTAGACCACCTCCTTACTCCATACACACAAATAAGCACAAAATGAATTGAAGATTTAAGTGGAGGAGTAGAAAACATAAAAATCCTAGAAAAAAACATAGACAGTAAAATATTGCACATTTCTCACAACAATATTTTTTCTGATATATTTTCTTGGGCAAAGAAAACAAAATAAAAATAAATAAGACTGCATCAATCTAAAAACTTATTGCACAGCAAAGGAAAACAACAACAAAATGAAAAGACAACCCACTAAACAGAAGAACATATTTTCTAATAATACATCTAATATGGAGTTAATATTCAGAGTTTATAAAGAACTTATACAACTCAACATCAAAAAGGCTCCAAACAATCTAATTAAAAAATGGGCAAAACACCTGAGTGAACACTTCTCCGAAGGGTACTTACAGATGTCCAATAGACATATGAAAAGATGTTCAATGTCACTAATTATCAGAGAAATGCAAATTAAAACCACAATGAGATATCACCTCAAAGCTGTCAGAATAGCTATCATCAATAAATCAACAAACAAATGTTGGCAAGGATGTGAACAAAAGGGAGCCCTCGTGCTCTGTTGGTGGGGATACAAATTGGCACAGCCACTGAGGAAAGCACTATGAAGTTACATCAAAAAGTTAAAAATGGAACTGTCTTATGATCCAGCAATTTCCCTTCTAGAAATTTATCTAAAGAAACTCAAAACACTAATTCAAAACAATATATATGTGCTCCTATGTTCACTGCAGTGTTATTTACAATAGCCAAAATTTGGAAGCAACCCAAGGGCCCATAAGAAGATGAGTGAATAAAAAACCTATGGTCCATTCACATCATGGAATACTACTTGGCCATATAAAAGAAGGAAATCTTACCATTTGCAACAGCATGGATAGACCTGGAGAATATTATGTTAAGTGAAATAAATCAGTCAGAGAAAGAAAAATACCATATGACTCACTTACATGTGGGGTCTAGTGACAAAACAAGCTAACAAACAAAATAGAAACAGACTCACAGATACAAAGAACAGACTGACAGCTGCCAGAGGGGAGGTGAGTTAGGGGTCTGGGTGAAAAAGATGAAGGGATTAAGCAAAAAAAAAGAAAGAAAGAAAACCCTGATAGACACAGACAACAATATGGTGATTAGCAGAAGAGGAGTTAGTGGAAACAGAAGTGGGTTGGGGGAATAATAGTGATGGAAGGAGACTTGACTTGGGGTAGTGAACACACAATACAATATACAGATGATGTGTTATAGAACTGTACATTTGAAACCTATATAATTTTATTAACCAATATCACCCCAATAATTTCAATAAAATTTTTTAAAAAATGCCTAATTTTTACAGGTTTACCTTCCCTAAATATTTTTTGAAAATTTTTAGAAATGGCCATGTGTGTCCACACATGGCTCCTTCTGGCACTTCCCTTGGCTGGTTGCAAATTTTTCTAGGCTACCAGCTCTCTGAGGCTGGACTTCAGGTCCTGTGTTCTTTGCCTTTCTTCCTTCCATCTGCTCTGCTCAATGTCAGTGAGGCTGAAGAGGCATTGTTCTTGTGAGGAACAGTCCTTCACACTTAAGTATACTTCACACATTTAATTGAGAGAAGGAAAGTCTTGAGCAAAGTTGCTCTCCTCCCCAATGTTCCTAGTGCTAAGAAGCTTCCTCAAACCAGACCCCAAATGGTCCTATAGAGATTGTGTTGGTCACTGAGAAGCTGGACCAGTCTCTCCACACAGGACTTGCCACTCAGCTGCCAGAGGTGTTCTCAGCAGACAGCCTTCAGCTCTCAGCTACTTCAGCATCTGTATCAACAGCCAAGAACCTCCTCAACCAACGTTGTTGTCCCTTTGCCAGGGAAGCCTGGGATGCAAGACAGCTCTTGTGGACGGTTCTTACCCCAGGGCTCCCTGTCAGGTAGACTATGGCTTTGCCTAGACTGCACCACAATTGAGTTGCTCTCACTACTCAATCCTGCTTCCTCCTGCTTCCTTTCTTTAGTGGGGGTTTATCCCTAACAAACATCTTTCACAACACTCTGTCTCATATCTCTTTCCAGGGAACCCTACCTGCCATAAATTCTGCCCTAATGTGGCTGTTGTCTTCTCTGACACCAGACCAACACTGATTCTACTCTTCTAGAGTGGAATCTAGATTCAGCATCTTCTAGAGTGGGCCTTTCAATTTTCCGTCATGAAAAAAAGCTTTTGAAAATCTTCTGGTGTTCGGTGTTGTGCTTGGCACCTCAGTTCCTCAAAGAATCTCTCCTCCCACTACCCAGGAGAATAATCCTTTCAAAATGCTCAGGTTGTGGGAATCAAAAGCTAGCAAAAGTAGTTTCATGAAAACAGTTCCTACTTTCTACCTTGCAATTTCTGTCTGAGAAAGCCCAAGTTTATCTAACAGCCTGGAAAGATTTAGTGTAGCAGAAAGGAAAAGGGAGTGAGAACAAAGCATGAGTTGATATTGTAATAAATTACACCCAGGTTTTAAGCAGGAGAATATGAGTGCCATACCCACACTTGAGAAAGAGAACTATATCAAGGGAATAGAGAATGGATCAAAGTTTGTGTGGGTTGAAAGTGAATGGAGACAGAAAGTCCAGAAATGGCACTAACATGTTATTCCAGGCAAGAGGTGAGTGCAGTGTGGACTGTAGAAGGTGCTGTAAAGATAGACAGAAGGAGGCTAAATGTGACTGATATTTCAGTTAGATTTTCCTGATTTTAAAACGTGAAAGGAAAAAAGGAGTCAAAGATGACTAAAGATTCTATTTGGAGCTAATGAAAAGAAGATGATGCTATCAACAAAAATAGAGAAGCATAATATAGGGCTGTTTTGAGGGCAAGAGAATGAGTTTAGCGGGGGAAAGGCAGAGTTCAGTTGTCTGTAAGGAAACAATTGGATGGGTAGAGGCTAGAGTGGAGGCTCAGGATTACCCAATAAGAAGTAATGCTGAACAACACTGTCTCTCAAATTAATATTTTTTTAAATTTCTAAATAAGAGTAGAGACTCATTATTCCCTAACTCACCCTCTTTTCTCAGGGGAAGAAAGAATGGATGAATATTACATTTCATCACTATTTGTGATCAGGTTAAGAGGGAGGAATGCAGTTCCACAATCCTTTGACATCATTACACTAATAAAAAAAGAAAGCTTTTGACCCCAAATAAAAAACTTCTTGTCATTTAAATATTAGGCATTAAATCTCTGCTTCCTGGAATTTGAAATAAAAACTCCACATCTCTTGGAAATATCTACGAAGCATACAATTTTCATTCACAATATATCTTCTTAATAAGACATAGCAAATACTAATATAATTCACATTTTTCTGTCCAAACTATCTGATATAGCACAGCATTTATAATGTAAGATTATTTTATTTTTAATTAAATTTATTCTATTTTATTAAAAAATTTTTAATTGTAGTTTTTTCATTATCATTTAAACCCCTTATACCTCCTCCCTTTGCAGTCACCACACTGTTGTCCATGTCCATGGGTCTTTTTTCCTTGTTGCTGGATCCTTCTACCCCCTACTCTGCCCCCCACACCCCTGTTAGCTGTCAGCCTGCATTCTATCTATGAGTCTGTCTCTATTTTGCTGGTTAGTTCAGTTTCTTCATTAGATCCCACGTGTGAGTAAGATCATATGGTATTTGTCTTTCTCTGACTGGCTTATTTCACTTAGCATAATGTTCTCCAGATCCATTCATGCTGTCACAAAGGGTAAAATTTTCTTGTTTTTTGGACACAAGTAGTATTCCATTGTGTAAATGTCCCACAGTTGTTTTATTCACTCATCTACTGATGAACTGTTGGGCTGCTCCATATCTTGGTGATTGTAAATAATGCTGCAAAGACATAGGGGTGCTTATGTTCTTTTGAATTAGTGATTTGGGTTCCTTCCGATACATTCCCAGAAGTGGAATCACTGGGTCATAAGGCAGTCCATTTTTAATTTTTTTGAAGTATCTCCATACTGCTTTCCACAGTGGCTGTACCAATCTGCATTCCCACTGATAGTGCAAAAGGGTTCCCTTTTCTCCACATCCTCCCCAGCACTTGTTGTTTGTTGATTTATTGGTGATAGCCATTCTGACAACTGTGAGGTTATATCACATTGTGGTTTTAATTTGCATTTTTTGATGATTAGTGACATTTAGCATATTTTCATATGTCTATTGGCCATCTGTATGTCTTCCTTGGAGAAGTCTCTATTCAGGTCCTTTGCCCATTTTTTAATTGGGTTGCTTGTTGGGGTTTTTTTGATGTTGAGTTTTATAAGTACTTTATAAATTTTAGATATGAACCCCTTATTAGATGTATCGGCAAATATGTTCTCCCATTTAGTGGGTTGTCTTTTTATTTTCTTGATGGTTTCTTTTGCTGTGAAAACCCTTTTTAGTTTGATGTAGTCCCAGTTGTTTACACTATAAGGCCATAGTATTCAAAACAGCCTGATAGTGGCACAAAAGGATGTACATAGATCAATGGAACAGGACAGAGATTCCAAAAATAAACCCATACTCTTATAGTCAATTACTATTTGAGAGAAGGAGCAAGCACATACATTGAATTTAATAGTTTTTTAATAAATGATAAATGGTGTTTGGAAAATTGGATAGATATGTGCAGAAAAATGAAACTAGACCATATTCTTATACCACACACAATAATAAATTAGAAATGAATTAAATACTTAAATGTTAGACCCCAAACTATCAAAATCCTAGAAGAAATCATAGGCATTGAAGACTTGGACATTAGTTTAAGCAAAAATTTTTTTCTGAAATATCTCCTAAGGAAAGGAAGAGAAAAGAAAAAATTAAGATTATTTTAAATAAAATATTTCTGAAAAATTAAAGCTTGCAATAATTATCATATTTAAAAATCTAGTATTTATTTAGTACTTTTTATATGTCAATTAATATGCTTTTCCTACATGACCTGTTATTTCTTCTTTCCAATCTTAAAGGAAGCATATGTACTGTTCCTATTTTACAGAAAAGAAAATAAAGCCAAGAGATTTTAAATAAATCTCTGAAAAGCACATGGCTTGCAAATGTGGAAGACAAGATATCAAGATAAAAATGTTTAATTTCCAAACATTCTAGGTTGATTACACATTATACTACCTTCTTTCCATTGGCACTGAACCTTGAATTTCAATGTTTGTAGGTCAAAATCAGTATTTTTAAAAGTTCTGAATAAATTTTAAATTAAAAACATTAGTTGCTTGTCATGATGTTGCTAATCAATGTTTTAAGAAATTCTCATACTACTGACTCCCAGCATGCAGATGATTTTGGCAGAACACTACTCTTTTTAAAAAATGTAATTGGCTTTTTTTGTAGAATATCAAGATTTAGTTCAGTTGAAAATGTGTCATTTACATAAACAGCTACAAAATCAAGGCTGCAATAGCTAATTTTTAAGAGCCTTTTAAAAGGTTTACAGGATTGATTCCCATGATTACAGCTATCCAGCCTGTTTCATTTTTATACCATTTTGGGTGATTGAAAAACATTATGAGTAACAAACTTTGGAAACACACAGTTATCTAACGCAAGGTTTTCATTTTATGATACCTTGAAATGATTGATTGAAAGCTTGGATAACTTTATTTCAAAGTTGAGACAACCTACCTGTGAATCAGTTCAACAGTTCATTTGTGATTCAGCAAATTGCGACACTTTTCTGCCTTGTGTTATGCTGGCATACTGTAACAGTACAGAGAGAATACTTTAGAAGGATTGGATGCTGTATTGGTTACAGTAAGTTAAGACTGGGATTAAGAAAAAGACTAGAAAGCACATGTCTCGAACACAGATCAAATTTGTTCCAACTTGGTTGGCAAAGTGAGTAAGTGGTGGGAAGGGCTATGCTCCGTGCTGCTTCTCAGGGATCCAGGTGATGAAGACTCTGCCATTTCCGCCATGTGCTATTGACACCCCAGTGATAGAAGTGGGAGGAAAAACATATATAATATTTTGAATGGGAGTTTTTAAGAGACAAGAAATTGAAATTGCGCACATCAATTTCACTCATATTCCACTGGTTAAAACCCCGTTGTATAGAGGCGCCTTAACTGCAAAGAAGGCTGGAGAATACAGTCGGTGAGGCCCTGAGAAAAAGAAATAAGTATTGGTATATATTCGTGATAATATCTGCCAGAAAAAGGTTGATTTTAGTCCTGACATTGCTACTTCTTGTGCATTTAGGCATATTTGATCATCTTCCTGAACCTCAGTTTACTCTTTTGTAAAATGAGAGGAATACTAACTGATACTTTCTACTATTGTTTTAAGAATTGAGTGTGATTTACCTGTAGTGTACTTAGCTTAGTATTTGGTAATAGGTACTACTTGGCAAATGGTAGCTATTGTCTTTCCCTAAGAAGTTGTTTAAAAACATTGTTTTGGGTATTATGATAAGAGTTATCAAAACTGGGAAGATATAAAGGAGGATCAGAAACTAGTAAACAGAAGCTTAAGCAACAGACAAATTGCAATGCAGGTTTATATTATTATTATCAAGTAACAATAATGATAGTTAACATTCAGTGAGAGCTAATTTGATAAAGATCATGCATAGATTAATTTACTCAATACTCAATATAATCTTATGATGTAGGTGCTATTATTATACCTAGTTTTTAGTTGAGGCAATAGAGCTTTAGGAAAATTAACTAATTTATACAAATTCACAACCTGAAAATTATAGAAATGAGATTTGATTCCAGGTCCACCTTCTTTGAGAGTTCTTTTTTTAACGTTCTTTTTGTTGTTGACACTGTTACAGATGTCCCCATTTTCCCCCACTTGGCCCACCTCCACCCAGCCCCTGCCCTGCCCCCTCCTCCTGGAGAGTTCTAAAAAACAGGTCAATGCCAGAGTCTAGGGTGAAGGAGATTTATCAAATAGGACTTGAAGCTGAGAACAGAAATGAATAAAACTTACCAAGAGTGTTCTGAAGAATTGTCGACTTTTCTCAAACAAGGCAAAGCATGTGGAATGTCAAATTCTAAGGAAGTCCAGAGGTCCCTCTCACAGGGTGGATTAGAGAGAACACCATCAGTAGCAGCAACAAATTTGCCTGCTTAAAATTTCTTGCCTAGAACAAAATGACATTTCAGAGTATGAGGTGGGAACAGAAATATCTATGTATTTGCAGGACAGTGTCTAAAATTCAGCTTATAACACCAGTGGTCTAGGATGTCACCTAAGGATACTGCCAAGCCATGACTGAGGTCCTGGTCACCCTTGCCAAACCAGGGGCGAGTACAACTCATGCTCTTGCAGCCACATGGAGTCATTAAAAAGATCTGAAGTTTGACCTGCCTGGAAACACCTCTAGAAGCAGGTTGGTGCCAGAGCAGAGTCTTACAGATAATGAGTGATTCCTGTGTGTGGTGTGTGCTGAGGGCGACAGGTAGAGGATACAATTTGAGGATTGTGAGTTTTCCCAGGTTGGGGCTGGTTGCTACTTTCAGGGCTTAGATTACATGGAGTAGAGTTTCTGATTGGGCAGGGAGCCAAGATGAAAACACTATTCAGAGCGCCTCCTTTGATTCCCTCAAATGAATGTGGTTTGCCTTGCCTATGAATCCCTAGATACTTTGTATGTAGTGCTTGCTCTCTCCCTCAATTACATATATCCATATAGACTTTTCGTGGCTTTCAAAAGTTGAAAACCACAATCATTTTCAGTTCTGTATGAGAATCATTCAAATAGAGGAGTGGGATCAGATTTCCAGAGATATTTTGATACCAGATGAAGTTGGGGGTGGGGTGGAGAATGAAAGCAGAAAGAGAATAAAACCGATAATAGAAAACATTGATAAAGCAACTTTTGTCTGGGGAAAAGCAGCATATCTTGGATGAAATTATCCAATTACTGCACATAATCTTGCAATGTATTTGAAGATTATAAAAACATCCCCATTTTTTTAGTCCCCACTCAGAAACTGACATCATTACCACCTGTTAATAATAATTAGTAGTTTATTGCTAGTAATTAAAGGCTTTTTGCTCCATTTTTTAAGTCCGAGTTTTTCTTGAAATTCACACACATGCACATGCAAAGTGTTTATGGATTTTAAAGATGCCAATGCCATTGGTTTCCTTTTCATTTCAATTTAGAATTAAATATTGTCCTTTAACAAACACCACAAGGAAAGGGTGCTTGCCATTTGAAGTGGAATAGAAGCTCTGCTGCTGTTAATGGGACCATGCTGTAACTCTCCTGGGCTACATGAGAGCTGGATATATCCCTGTGGAAAGTAGCAATTACCTTCAATCTCCTTGATCTGAAGTAATCCTTGCTACATGCATCCCTTGTTGTGAGTGATGATGCCCACTGTTTGCTGAGTCTTAAACCAAATGATCTTTCACAAGCAAAATTTAAACTTGAAATGGGATTCTCTGGCTCCTGATTCTGAGTCTATTTTTTTCATGTACTTTATACATTCTCAAATCAGGCTCAGGCTGGCTACAGATGGTGCTGGTGTGTAATGAGAAGGGCTCTGAAGCTGCTCCAGCTCCCAAGGGAGAATTCAGTAATGGAACTAACTATGTATTGTCCACCTTATATACTAGATTTGATTTTGGACTATTTGCCCAACTGTTTGTTTATTTCTCAACACTGGAGTGTTTCCATTAGCTCCAGGCTTATTGAACATAGAGTATGAGTGAGAAGGAACAGAACATTTTTTCCCCATGAATGCTGATGTAATCCCTTTTCTTTTACTGACAACTGAATAATGTTTGCCATTGGAAACTGTGGTAGAAATGAGCTGATATTTGCAGTCATTAGTGAAAAAAGAATTATTTTGATCCCAGGAAACAAAGTGAGCATTATTTTTTTGGACGACAATGTTTCAGAAGTTTGTGCCTAAAACTTGTATATTCAAGACCCTGAAAGAGAAACTGCTCACATTTTAAAGCTGAAAATTACCTTGTTTCAGTAAATCAAAAGATTAATATTTAAGACCTCATAAATTTTGCTCACAGAGCATAGCCAAATATTATTATCATAACGAAAACAAAAACCTCAACTCAGCAAATTAGTCACCAAAGACCACATGCAAATTGACATTTTGGTTTCTTAACTAATGGAATCATTTGTCATTTTACTGAAGCAGTTCATTATAAAAATAAATTAAGAATAAATAAATTGTAGTCATAGCAATCATGATGAAATTATTAGTAATTACATTTACCGGCATGAAAGTTTTTTTTTTTTTTGCACACTTCTCATCAGCAGATGTTATTCAAAATAACTTTGACAATAAGCATCGATGTTATATCAAGGTTGTTTTTCTAATTAAAAAAGGCATAATGGAAGTAACAAAGAAAGTTGCTAATTAACATTAGGAAAATATTGTCTTTCCCTTTCAAATATACACAAGTTCAACTATGCAATTCTAATATCAAAATGAAGAAAATGAGAAATCTCTCTAATACCTTATAACTAGTAAAAAGAAAATTAGAAAGCAGAGAGCAGCTCATGCAGTTTCTAAATAAATAAAAAGGAAATTACATTTCTCTGGGTAAATATTTACTTCCTAAAGCGTGCCAACAAAAGCTACTATTTTAGAAATGGGACATGGTAGTAACTAACTTGTACTTAGTTGATTTAATTGGAAATGTGCTGTTTTTCCTTTAAAGCCTTTGCTTTAATTGTAGAATAAAGAATGTCTAATCTGATGTTCTAATTGCACTTGGGATCTGGTATCCTGTTTACATATATACTGATCTGTCAGATGGTCTCATAAGTATCTAGGTAGGCCATATTAGGAAGAACATTTAACCCATTTTTACTGTGGTACCCTGAAATAGAACATTTTCATTTTTATATTTTTAAAAATAATTTTATACTTTATGTTCAACTTACGCAGATAAGCATCATGCTTTTGGTTTGAAACTTCAGTTAGTAAAATTTTACATGCAAACTTGTATTCAATAGTTTTAAAATTTTATAAAATATAATTTGAATGCTGACAGATAAAAATGTTGTTGGCTAAAAGGTACTTCTACTTTTAATTCATATAAGGTACACACAGAAACATTTCTCAACTGACTATTATTACTTCTAGGTAATATTTATTGTTAATAACTGAGACAAATTTTCTTTTAAATTTGCTTGTACAAAAAAATAATAATCAAGTAACAAAAATGGCAACTGCTATTTTTTAATAAAAATAAAACATTTGTGATGTTATTAAATAGACCCAATCATTATAATCAATATTTCTGTAGTTATGATTTTTATCTTTAAAATATTGTTGGACATCGGACCAATCATCTAAGAAAATATTTGGAATTGGAATGATATGGTCTAAGAGTTATATTCAAGTGAATTTAAAAATAGGCAGTATTATGACCAGATAGCAGGAATTGCTCACAAAAACTTAATGGATTAGGCGCTAAAATGAGGCTGGAGAACAGAGAGGTAGAAGGAGATGGGAACGAAGAGGAAGGGATGAGGGGAGGCTGAGGGGAGGACGAGGGAGAAGAGATAACAAAATGGGGGAGAGGCAAGGGATGAGAACTTAAAAGCCCCCAATGGGTTTGGGACAGGATGCTTAAGATCAAACACACTCTTTGGGCATTTCTCTCACTTATCTACAGTCACAGACACTTCCTCATTTATGTTTTTAAGACTCATCAGAAAACTACAGGATTCTTAAGGAATTTTAGACCTTAAGAATCCCAACTTTTAAACTGAATAGTTGGGTAATAGCTTTGGGGTAATGCTCAGCTGCTTGAAATTCATACAGCTTCCTTATTAGTTGGAAGAAAACTCTCTCTCTCTGTCTCTCCCCGTCCCCTACACACACACCCACCCATACATATATTCCTATATAGTAACAGTAAAATAGATAGTAAGGGAGTAACTTATTTAACATAGTTAGCTTGAAAAACAATATATTTCCATTTTTTTTAAATCAGTCATCTAAGGGGGAGCAATTTAAAGAAAAATACATGCATACCCATCACAGAGTACTTACTCATTTTATAAATCCTAATGTGTATGGGTGGAAATGAACATTGAAATGTAAATTAATAACACTTTGCCATAGTGGTATAATGTAAAAAATGAAAGGACTTGGATATTTTGTGATGCTCTCTAACAAACTTCATAAAAAGAGGTGGATTTAAATCCATTTTTAACACAACATTTTAGAACTCAGCTCTTGGACAGATTATTTATTTTTTATGAGTTGAATGAAGAATTTGTATTTAAAAGCATTGTCTGATTAGTTACTGACTCTGCCAATGAGAATTGGGGGGCGCGGGAGTGCACAATCTCGTGCGTGCATGTGCACATGTGCTCACGAGACCACTTTGGGGACCTCATGCAGTAAGTTACAATGATGGAGCATGACAGTCAGAATAGCACACACTATTAGCTGGACCTCAACTCTATTACAGTGCTGTGTTTGGTGACACAGAATCAAGAGACTCAAGGATACAAGGTCAAAGGTAGCAAAACATTACATTAATCTGTTCTCTTCACAAGATACCAGTACATCTCCATGTAAAATACAACATTTGCTGTTTAATTATGAGAAATACATGCCAGAGTATATTATTTAACAAGAAGAATTAGAAAATAGTTGTATTTTAGCTAAAGACTTGCAGACAATTTTCCCTAGCTGTTACTGTTCCTCCTACTTTATGACCTCTACAGTTATTACTGGGATTGCTCAGGATACAGTAAAATGACTCAAAGGTATTGTATTCATTCGTTCCTTCATTTCTAATTGCCCACATGAAAATAACAATGTAAAATCAATTCAAAATAAACAAAATTAACAAGTCAACTACTGATGCATGCTTTATATGTTAGGCGCATATGGATTAGTTGATATAGTGTATAGAAGCTATTTAAAATTGGTAGGAGTCATAGCATTTACATTTATTTTTATAACCAACAAATATTGATAGAGCTAATAACTTGATCGTCTTAATATCACATCAAAGTAAATAATCAGATGCCAGGGGAATAGGTTTTATTATGGAATTGTCATGACAATTTCACATTCTTAAAGCAAAAAGTAAAAAAAAACCTGGCATAATAACTGTCGTATTTAACCACAATATTTAACCGACATCCTTTTTACTAAATGTGCCACAGATTACTATTCCTAAGAGCAGAATATGCTAAGTTAATCTTTTCAAATAGCTCTTAGGGATCTACATAAATTAAATAAAGTTACTAGACTTATAAGGTATATTTGCTGGTTACCCAGTTTTTTAAATCATACCTGTTTCCATCCAAATCATAAAAACTTATTTCAATATTTAAAATTCTGCATCATTATGAGGTCTACCTTCTTATCGCACCTAAGGAAACTAAGGAAGGTTTAATACATATTCACACACTAATATAATAATGGATGAGTTTCATTTTAAAACACGCTTCTTGATCTGTGTTTATTTCCTACTGCTGTATTCTCTATATTCTTTAAATGCACCCTTTGGATAGCTCTAGGAGAAATAATTCAGAAAGTCTACCATTTTGAAAGCAAGGATGAATGTACCCTAAACTGTCCAGCTGGTACTTTGCTCTTATTTTATCTGGTGCAAATAAGCTTTAGCCAAAGCAACCTCAAAAAAATAATAAGAAATAAAATAAAAATAAAAGAAGAATCAAATCCCTCTGAATTCTTTCACATAGTCACTGCCTTTAACCTCCTGTCACAGTACAAAGTTACTCTGTGTCCTTCACTTCTCTGGTTACGACAGAGCTATTTTCTGAGAACCAATTCATAACAAAGAATTTTCGTTTGTGAGAGCTGGGCCTAGACTGACGCCATGGGCCTTTCCCCACCCCAAGAGCTTTTTGTTTTGTGCCAAAAGAATTGCTCCATTCATTATCCCCACAGATGCTTGGCCTGGAGGCAGAGAAAGTCAGTAAAAACAACAAGAAGCTGAGTTCTCCACCAGCCTAGGCTATCATTATCTACACAAGAGATGATGAGTTTGTAATGAAGTTGACTAGGCTTATTCAGACACTCACAGATTGGCAAGGGGATAAAAAGTGTCTTCAATTTTTGTGTTGTCTGCCGTTGAAGTTAGCTGTCATCCGGCACTAGATTAGTCACACTTTGAGGCAGGGCTTTGGAGAAGGGGTCAGAACAAAGCTACTGTACTCTGGTATTTTGCAGTCTGAGGAACAGAAGCATAATAAATGTGCTCTGTAATTTAAATCAAGGAGCTGCTGTGGGAAACCGCTGTCTCTTTCACTGGAGGTATTAGTGCTGTGCGCCTGCTTCTTGACGTTGCATAGCATGTTAGAAGTCTGCAGCACAACGTTGCTCTTATATTTGGAATGAATGCACTGATTATATTGGATGAAGCTCTTCTGAATTCAGCAAAATAAAGACTCACTCGTCACAAAGGATACATTAGATTATAGGTGTTTTATGCCTTTTAAATTCAATTGAAAAATTGGCTAAACATGAATGAAATTTTAATTGAAAACATTTCACACTTTGGCAATATAGATTTTTTTTGATAAGTGTAACTGTTTTTTTATTCAGTAGGGAATTCTTAGTGTGGGATAAAACATATTTTAAATAGAATCACAAATTAACCATTTACTATAATCAAATCTGTGGCGTTACAGAGAACAAAATCTTCTTGTAATTCCAATAAAGCAAACTTTTAAGTTTGGTGAGGTCACCTCTTTTTGGAAGAAGGAGGCAATATCAGAATTTAAAGATAGCCCCTTCAATTTACAAATTAACTTTAAACACTCATTAAACACTCTTTTGAGATGTAGAAATGGTACTTTGATTTTATTTTAAAATGTCTGAGATTCAAATAGATAGCACTGATCCAAATCCTTTATTTTAAAAAGTCAAATGTGAAATGTCCTATAAAATACCCATACTATAACAGAACCCTTACTTTTAAATGTTCAGAAGTTTCAAATGATAAGCTTTATGTAGAGATACTCTATTTGGACAAACTGGATGTTTAGCATTACTTATTGTTCTGTCTTCAGCTATAATTCAGACTCACTTTGCCTATGGTCTTCCGGGCTAAAATTGAAACTCATGAACTATCTCATTGTATATGAATGTTTCCCACTCCCCCACACTCTTTGTTCCAGTTGGTTGGATCAGAGAAACAATTTCACTTGCTGGTTCTCAGAGTGTCTAGTCATGTATGCAGGAGTTAGTTTGCCGCCAATGGCCCATGAAGGGTGTGGGTGGAGAGGAGGAAAAGGGAGACCGATACAATTTTTTTATAATGGGAATTTCTAGATCTAACAACCGTCACTAAAGACTTCAATTGTTGTTGCTTACTGTTCACTTTCTGATCTGTTAAGATCACCTTGACTCAGCAGATCTGTAGCCCAATGGAAAAAAGGAAATAAAGACATTGGAGGAAGCTTTGTTGAAGATCCCTAGGCTTGATGCTGATTATCGATCAGATGATTAAGACAGATGAAGAGGTTTTTTGAAAGCTGAAACCTTTGATTGTGTCTCTCCAGTGTGCCCCAAAAGGGGTTGGGAAATCAATACCCTCAATCACGGTGGAGAGCATTTCTCTGTCAGTCACACAAGCTGAATGATTTGAATTGAGTCATAAGGCGATGAATAACTCGCACTGGCTTCCCGCTTCTCTTCTGCACCTCATAGAGAGCCTAATGAACTCTCTAGGACAGGCTAACAACTCACGCAGCACTATTAACATACCTTCAGATAAAAGCTAACCTCTGGCTTAGAGTCTGAATTAAGAGATATTAATTTCAATCTATTAAAAGACTGATGCCAAGTAAACTCCAATCTACAAGGCAAATGGAAAAGCTGACTGTGTGACATTGCAATCTCTTTCCAAGAGGGTATAGCGGGGATAAATGATAATGGAAACAATACAATAACAAATGAACAAAGAAATAAAGAATTATATTCACTTCTGTGCCTAAAAATGGAGAGACTCAACATGAATCAATCATTTATCACATTTTTATAATAAAAGTAACACTCCTCCTACATCTCAAATATTTCAAAATTCACTTAGTTGGAATTTTTAAAAACATATGCTTTTTTTCCCTGCTAACAAAACTATTTTGTTCCTTACCACTTAACATAAGCATGGTGTTACGTTTGTTGGCTCTCAGTGGTTCTAGCAAATCTGCTCCCCACTCCTAGCCCTGGGAAAAAAGCACACATATCAGTACATGGAATTCACTGGTTATGGGAGAAAGAGTGATTCATGACTAGATGCAATCAAATGCCTAACTTCCACAAAATAGTTTTTTGTCTGGCATGATATAGGTTCCAGAGAAAAACAGGACACGAAATAAAAACCACCAAAGTAAAATTAGCAACAGAAACTTGTTAATTATCTGCTATACTAATTTATTAGTTTATGTAGCCTCACTTATTCTAATGGCATCTTAACTCTGTAAGTGGCGCTCATGAGTTTAGTATCTAGAAGCTCTGAAGTTAGTAAGAGTCTCTTATTGCTACTAGTTGTTATTTATGTGCCTTTGTGGCAGCCTTTGCTATTGGTCAGGAACTTTTTCTGTGTAATCATGGCGCAACTTCCATTTCCAGATCCACTGACCTAAGAGGGAGTTTTCACTCTATTCCTGTTCTCTTGTCAGAAATGCAATTTGCAGGAGTGAAGATGGGCCAGCCTGTGGGCTGCCCCTCATCCATTCTCCTTGATTGTACATTTGCCTTAAAGTTGAACTTCCCTGGTTTGACTTCAAGGCTTACAACAGCAGGACTATAAATGGACACACAGAGTTACTTGGTTTTGTTTCAGTTACAGTTTGCATTTAATATTAATCTGTATTACTTTCTGGTGCACAGCATAGTTGTTAGATAATCATCAACTTTACAAAGTGGTCCCTCTGATATCTCAGTCACTCATCTGGCACCATAAATTGTTTTTATGGTATCATTGACTCCATTTCCTATGTTGTACTTTACATCCTCGTGATTATTTTGTGACTACCAATTTGAACTTCTTAAACTCTTCACCTTTCTCACCTAATTCCCTAAACTCCCCCTTTCCTCTGGCAACCATAAATCTGACCTCTGTATCTATGAGTCTGTTTCTGTTTTGTTTGTTTATTTTTCTCTTTAAATTACACATATAAGTGAAGCATATGGCTTTTGTCTTTCTCTGACATATTTAACTTAGCATAATACCCTCTAGGTCATCCATGCTGTCAAACAATAAGATTTCATTTTCTTTAGCTGAGTAATACTCCACTGTATATATGTAGCACAGTCTTTATCTACTAATCTATTGATGGGCACATCTAATAATCAAAAGAGCATGGTGCTGGCATAAAAACAGACTCATAGATCAATGGAACAAAATAGCCCAGAGTCATCTGTTTTTAAAATAGTTTCATAGTGTCAGAAACTTATACAGTTAGAAGGGAATAAAATAAATGATATGATTCAACCAATTATCTACAGTCACTGAACACCTGGAGTATCACAAATGAATCATATACTGTAGTATTGTGAAAAGAAACATTAAAAATAGATATTATACAATTCCCTTAGTGACATTTTCCAGACTTCTAGTTGAGAAGTTTTTCTACATACAGAACAGATTTCCAAGTGTTTCTTTTACTGAAAAGTTAAGGCAATGTGGTAAAGTATAATTCATACTGGAACAGCAGATACAAATTCTACATCTTTGTTCCTACTTTTTACAAGCCTATAGTAGCTAATTTCTGCTCTGTATGCCATAGTTTACCTATAGAAGTTTTTCCTGGTTTATCCAGAGATAATTACAGAGGGACAGAAATCTATCATCTATCATCTATCTATCATCTATCTATCTATCATCTATCATATATAATATATAAAATTTGTTAGTTATGAAGTCTAGTATACTTAAACAACTAATATAAAGAAAATGGAATAAGCTAATGTATTCACACCAATAATAGCTCTCTCATTGAGAAATTGTTACCTGGTAAGTACTTCTTTGTGAATTATTTCATTTAATTCTCACAAGAGCCCTATGAGGTGGATACCATTATCTTTATTTTACAGATGAGGAAAGTGAGATTTAAAAAGGTTTAGTAGCTAGTTGAAGGATCCACAAGTATGGGGACTGGAATGCAAACTCTGTTAGGTTGACTTTACAGCCCACAGCCTTAAACCTTCTGATAGTCTGCAAACTTTGGAGATTGCCAAGAAAGAGTGTGAGACCATACAAAGAACACAGGCTTTAAAGTCTGGCAAACATGCCCTGAAAAACTGCTTCCATGACTATGGGCTGTGTCACAGTGAACCAGTCACTTAAACCTTCACATCTTTAAAATGGGGTTGACATTAGCTATTTCATAGATAACTACTATAAAATCACAGGAATATTAACTAAAATAATATGTAAAGTGACATATAGCCTTAGTGGTTCTATAATTGGTTTCAATTATTTATAATTAATGATATCAGCCTTGAGACTGACTTCTGTGAAAAATGTAGTCTTCACATTCTCTTCAAATGAGAGCTCTGATATCTGATCCTACACTAGGCATTGAGATTAAGACCCAGATCTGCCATCAAAAGCTCACTGTAGGGATATAATCAAGGTATCTCTTCAGGTTGACTCTGAGTTAAGAAATCATTCCAGAGATGATTATCATCAATCTTTCAGTCAATTTAAAGGTTTTTCCAGAGGTTATATTGCCCGTTCAAGTCAAAGTTTTATATACATGTATATATGCTATGATTCATATATATCATATATGTGATATATATTATATAATATATAATATGATATATCATATATAATCATATACATGATTATATGAATTATATATATGATTATATATGATATATAATATCAAGATTTTATGTGATATATAATTACACACACACACACACACACATATATACATGATTCCAGATCTCTCATAAGTGCTTCTCATCCACACCATTTTGGCATTTCTTATTTATTCATTAATTTAAATGAGTATTTATTATGTAACATCTTCCAAGTGCCTTCTAAAAACTATGCCCTCAAGAAGTTTATCATTTCACAGAGAAGGGAATTGATGGGTTAAGTACAGATGCTTCTTCATAGAAAAAACACCTAATTATATATATATATACACACACACACTCAAAAACACACACACATATAATATCAGAGAGATGTACACTTATATATATTTATATATTTACTTATTTATACATTTATAATAAATATATATCAGAGAGAAAGAAAATTCTCTCAGAAATATGTGATATATCAGCTGAAGAATATGTTACAATGTGTAGAGGAAAACATGTCAAGAAGAGGGAAAGACCATATGTAAAGGCATAGAGATGAAAGAAACATGGCATGTTCAGGGACCCATAATATGGTTGCAAATATTCTTATTAAGTCCACATCTGGACTGAAAAGGAGATAAAGAGTGGAATACTAGTTCAAAGGCAGTTGCATAAGTTCAATTCTGAGATGTAGGGAGCCTAAACTAGGGTGGTAAAAAGGATGGAAAGAAATAGGCATATGTGCCAAATATTTGCAAGATAGGCCTAACAATAAGTAATACTGTGGTAGATCACAGGGAAAGTACAGTTTAGAAAACATCTGCATTCCCAGCTTGGGCTAATGAGTAGATGGCAGCATGCCATTCTTTGGAACAGGGAACTCAAGAGGAAAAGGAACTGGGCAGGGGTAGAGCAGCTGAGATCAGTGTTAGAATCTTCTAGTTGGAGGTGTCTGTGAGACCTCCAAGTGGATATGTGAGTCTAGGGGTCAAAGTGGGGTGTCTGGGTCAGAGTCACAAATTTCGAGTCATAGGAATAATAGTGGTAACTGAGGTGGGCATGAGGGAGTGGGCTGAGGAGACCACACAGACAGAAATACCTAAAGGAAAAAAATTTGTTAATTCCCATGCATTGCCTAGCTGGTTCAAAGAATAGTTATAAAAGCCTTAGGACACAAGATGTTGTAAGATTAGGGTATATTTTGTCCAATTGTGCTTGAGTGGAAACTTTTCCCAGAAGATTTAGTGAGGGCATTACAGTAAGTCTTGCTACTCATGTTAAAGTGTTGTATGTGCTCTGCTTTGTATAATTTATTTTATGTTTTATTTATATTCTAATTTCCTACAATATTTTTAAAAGGCTATACAAAACAGAGGAATATAAAATAAAATTGGACAAAAACTACTTATAATAAATAAGGACTCACATTTAGGGAAGACAGCCAAAATAAGAATTGTCCAATGACAGAAATGTGGAAGTCATGGATATATAGTTTAGATTTGATTATGACTATGTCAGAACATCTGGATATTTATTTATTTATTTTTACTTAAAATATTTTCATTAGTTATCTTTTCTTATTATAAAATAATAAGTTATGGTTGTAAAATAATTTATGTAATTTTGGAAGATTTAGAAAACAAGCTAAAACAAGAAAATGAAATTCACCCATAAATCATGAGAAATTCCTGTAGTGAAAATTGCATGAGGTCAGGAATTTTTTGTTAGTTTTTTCATTTCTTAATCCTCAAGACCTAGAGTCATGTCTGACATATAGTGGGCATTTAACACAGTTGTTACTATTTTGGAGTCTTTAGGATTTGTTGCAAATAAGATATAGACTGCTTTTTTCATAGGAAGCCTAAGGCTCATTGGTTCTATTTAGCCCATTCTGACTTCTTTCCACTTTTCCTTTATCATCCAATTCACTCCAATTTTTTGTTCACTCAACAAATATTTATTGAACACCTACAACATGCCAGTCACTTTTCTAGGTACTGTGGATATAGCAGTGAAATAAAAGCAGATCAAGTCTCAGGTCTAGGAAGCTAACATTATAGAGAGAGAAGACAAAGAATACATAAAGAAGGAATGTAGTACATGTCAAGTAGTAATAAGGGCTCTGAAGAAGAAATAATGCATGACGAGAAGGCAGAGGGTGATGGTTGGGGGCACTATTTTTAAATAGGTGAGTCATAGGGGCACATTCTGGAAAGAAGCCATTTGAGTAGAAACCCCCCAAAAGCATAGGAATAATCCAGGTAGATAGCAGTGAGAAGAGCATTTCAGGCATAGAGAATAGGGGCATGGTGTATTTGGGCATCAGCAGTTGCCCAATGTGCCTAGACATCGGGGTCGGATAATAAGAATTGCTCTCACTGATGGAATGAAAGGCCAGGAAATATAGGACCTTGTGGACTCTTATGCACACCTACAATTGTATTCCGTGGGGGGTGGAAAACAATCCAAAGGTTTGAAAAAAATAAATGACATGATTTGAATTATGTTCCAAAAGCATCACTATTTTGAGAGTGGATTCTAGGATGTCAAGAGCAGAATTGAGGAGCCACTTAAGAGGTTACTAAACAACCCAGGAAAGATAATATGGAAACTTGAATTAAGATAGCTATGATGAGGGTTTTTAGGAAAGGTTGCTTCAGGATTTATTATGAAAGTAAAGCTGACAGACCTTTCTAGTAAATTACATGAGATGTGGGAAAATTAAGGGAGTTCAGGTTTTTGAAAAAGATAACTAAAAATGGAGTTACCATTCATTCACTGAGATGGGGATCATTAGGACAGGAAGACATGACGGGGTAGGGGAAAATCAAGAGTTTGTTTTTGAATATGTTAAGTTTTAGATGTCTACCAGACATACAGTGAATTTGCTAAGTGGGTCACAGGACTTTTGTGTATGGAATGCCAGGTGAGGTGTAAACTGGAGTTATAATTTTGGAGTCAGCCACCAAATACATGATGTTTGTATGGAATAGATAGGATTACCTAGGGGTTAAGAGGGCAGAGAAGAGATGTGCAAAATGAGCCCTGGGTCACCAAAACATTTTCAAATCAGAAAGACAAGGAAGATTCTGAAATAGTGTTTGATGAAAGCCAAGGGAGACAGACACAGAGAAAATGATGTGAAAAGGGCATATTTGCATAAAGAAAAAACAACTCTAAAATTAGTGTTGATAGTACAATTAAGATAACTATGGTACATTTACACAATGGAATACTATGCAGCAGCAAGAAAGAAGGAGCTCCTACCCTTTGGGACAGCATGGATGGATCTGGAGAGCATTATGTGAAATAAGCCAGGTAGTGAGGGACAAATACCATATAATCTCACCTATAAGTGGAATGTAATCAACAAAACAAGCAAGCAAAATATAACCAGAGACATTGAAATTAAGAACAAACTGACAGTAACCAGAAGGGAAGTGGGAGAGGATAATGGGGGGAAAAGGGGAAGTGTTGTCAGGAAAATGTATAAAAGAACCCATGAACAAAGCCAAAGCGGGGTAAGATCGAGGGTGGGAGGTGGGGATGGTTGGAGTCGGGGAGAGTGGTGGGGGTAAAATGGAGACAACTGTACTTGGAAAACAATAAAAATTAATTAATTAATTAGAGACTTTGATAAAAGATTGAGAGCTAAAGATCAGACTTGGCATTATGGCAGTCAAAAGAAGTTTTGGTGGTGACATGAAAATGCAATATTGGCCATTCTTTAGAGTAGTTTAGATTTATAAAGAAGTAGAGCAATGGAACGTTATAATAGCCTCCATGGGGTCTTCTTGTTTCCACTCTTGCTATTTTGGTTAGGAAAGTTAATGGTAGCTTCTCGATTAGACTAATCCAGAATCTCAGTGGCTAAACACTATGTTATTTTTTTTGTGGCTCATGCAGAGCTGAATTAGAGAATCTTGATCTGTAAGCAGCTATTCTCTTAGGAGGGATTCAAGGACTTGTGTAGAATTATTATCTTTATAGT
This sequence comes from Tonatia bakeri, assembly GCA_004024845.1. Classification (NCBI taxonomy): domain Eukaryota; kingdom Metazoa; phylum Chordata; class Mammalia; order Chiroptera; family Phyllostomidae; genus Tonatia; species Tonatia bakeri. The sequence continues at coordinate 110,406 of PVIA01001738.1, forward strand.
AAAGTTGCCAACTTTGCTGTCTGCATCTGCCAGGGAGGGTAAATATCATGGAGGATAAACATAGGGTGCTTTCATGGGACAGGTTAAAAGGGTGGCACATCTTGCTGCTCACATTTCATTGATCACAAATTAGTAACATGACCACTCCTATATGTACAGAAGGCTGGGACATGTAATTGAGTGCTCAGAAAGATCAAACAGGTTGGGTGATCAACTAGTAGTCTGATTCAGAACCAAAAGCAGCCAGCCCCACCACTGAGACTAGGTCTATGCTGTTTGCTGATATAAAGAATCTAGGAGAATGGGAAAAATTGAGGACTTCAGAGTAACAGGCTCCATAGTAAAAATAGTAAAAATCCTTTAGAAATCATGAAGGCATGAGATACAGATCAGAAACAGAGGAACTGGTACTCATTAGGAACACAGATAATTTACTTTTTGTGTTAGTAGGGATGACAGAATACAAGATTGAAAAATTTAGAAGTGAGAGTATGGAAAAGTTAGTGAGAACTCAGTGGTTTGCCTTAAAATACATCTGAACAGTCATGAAATGTTTCTGTGCTTCATCAATATTTTTCTGGAACAGGATGAGTAACAGGAAATTGGTTTAGGTTTTATGTTTTAAAATAGTATATGCCAATAAATCAAGAGAACATATACAGAAATATGTGAAGCTAAAAACTTCATGTATGTCAATAAACTAAAAACAAAATTTGGCACATTTAAAACATAGCACACTCTACATAGAGAAAATAAAAAAATAATTCTCTTTCAGATGGTGATGTCATTTAGCAAATGATTACTGAAATCCAACACTAAATAATGTCCTCATGGCATAAAAGAATATGTACTGCTATTATCAGGCTCAACTAATTATTTGTTTAATTTGCTATCTGAAAACTATTTTGATTTTTAAAATGAATATGAAAAAAATCATCCTAAAAATAAGCCTTCGATATATAGGGTAAATAGTGTTCATAGAGATTTAAAAATACCAACAAGAACTTGACAGTCCACTCTATTCTTCAAGGTACACCTCATATTTCAAAGACATAGGATGCTTTGAGAAAGGCTTAGCTGGGAGGAGGTGTGTGGAACAGTTTTAACAGCCATTTCCAGGATTTTTCAGTGACTCATAGTTTTAGGCATTCATGTGAATTCCCACTTGCATTTTTAAACTTCATAATCATTTGAAAAGAGAATGCCTTTTGACTTTTCATGATAATGAGATCAAAACTTCCTTACAGAAAGCTTTAAAATAGTTTTAGCACTTGCATTCCTTTTCTACCCTCCTCATATATTGATATATTTCATCAAATTGTTAGTGAAACTGCTTTTTGAGTTCCAGATGGGAAAAATAGTGACTGGTAGATTTGGGATGCAGAATATCAACAGCACTGGGTTAAACAGGAATTTTTGCCCCATCCCTAGAAGATACTGCTGTGATTCATGTATTACAACTTTTTCTTGGTCGTCTTGGTCTGATTTTCTACCTTAGTGTGTATCCGCTGTACAAACAAGTGTCCCTTTGATTTCAGTAGCTAAACACAGAACATTGATTCTCATCCACATTACATGTATGTGACAGGTCAGCTGGTTTGGGCTTTACATATCTCCTAATTCTGAGTTCCTAACTGAAGGAGTAATTTCTAAGTGGAAACATATAATTCCTAAAATATGACATTTGGCAGACCTATTTATATTCTATTGCTCAAAATATGTCATAGATCCAAGTCCAAAATCACAGAAGAATGGATTAATACTTTTCCCACAGGATACACTGAAAGTTTTATGGAAAAGGAAAGAGTGAATAATAGTAAATTATAATCCAACATACCACAGCATCATAAAAGGCATGAATCTTGATGTTTGAACTCAGATATGCAAGAAATATAACATTTTTTAACTTTTGATCTTTGAGCCCCCAGCCACTGAACTGATGAGATTTAATCAGTTTTTTTGTGATTCCTTCCATTCCCACCCCACTCTTGATTATGCCAGTCCCTACTCTTCTAATATGTCAAGTTATTAGGTGGGGTATGAACTTCATTCATTTGTGCATATAGGATGTTGTTGAATCATCAAGTTTATGTGACTTCTTCAGGTCTTTCAGATCTCTGTAACTTCTGTTCCAAACTTTGGGAGTGGATATATTGTGAATTTGCCTATGACCCTCCTTGCCTAGACACACCATGGAAACATCTCCCCTATGATCTTGCCCTACTGCTGTTGGCTTCTTCCAAGAAACAGGATGCAAACACTTTCTGCTTCTAGATCCTAACAACTCAGTTCTCATAGCACCTCTGGTATCTGTGGTCTAGATGTAGATACAGTGACTTCTGCCTTAGGATACTCAGATTTCTTCGTGTCTTAGCCTGGTTTCTTCCAAGATCAGACCCTGACTCAAAATTTTTGAATTCAAGGAGCTTATTTTAGAAGTGCAGAAAACACGAGTAGGTCTGTGGGGGGAAATAATAGAGGAAAAGAAAGACTGTAAAGAGTGTACCATCAAGCCAACAGAAAATTGGAACTTCATTCTACATGGAAATGCTGACAAAGAATTAACCCACCTGAGGAGAGACAGAACTGGGGTATTTATATGCCAGGTATTGAGAGGTTCTATGATTTGCTGAGAAGAGATAGAAAAACATACCAGTAAACCACAGACTCTCAAGGGTTCCTGGGGCAGGTCGATTCCTCCCTACTTTCAGCCTGTTGTTTTTCATGGAGCAGTGAGACTTTCTGCAGTTCTGGGGAAACAAGTTTTTAGGTCCAAAGATGCAGTTACTGGCAACCTTGAGTCATCTACAGTTCTCTGAAAGAGGTGGGGTAAGAGCAAGAAAAATCCTTCTGGCACAACTTGCATAACCTTCCTTATAGCCCAGGGAAATCATTTTGTAATCTTTCGGAAAGCTTTATTACTTCTTGTTTGGGGTTAAAATAATTTGTTGACATTCACAAACTCTCTCCTTGTTCTGGCCTTACATATTTACAAGTAAACTGAGGCAGACTTATAATTTGTTTTATTGTTCACTGCTTCCCCAGTACTAAGCCCATGCCATCTTGTGATCCTGAGGTTATGCATACCATGGAAAAAAGAAAAAGAGTGAAGAACAAAGCAAAAATTAAAAGAAAAACAGGATAATATCTCAAAATTAGATGTCGTTGCCATCTTATACCTCTGGGAGGTATAATGTGGGAAGATTAAATATCTGATAGACTAATTGCTAAATAGCAACCTAATTTCTCAGTGGCTAACCCCCAAACAAGTTTATTTCCTGCTCACAGCACAATCTGCTACAGGTCTGGTGGATGGCGAAGATGGTCAAGATTGAGTGCTAAATTGTCACTCAGGAGCCCAGGCCCATTCCATCTTGTGGCTCTTCCTAATCTAGGTCCTTACCGACATCCCTATTCATTTTTCACATAGGGAAGAGCCTGGAGGATAAGGCATGGGAGGGTTTTATGGACAACCATGAATTACAGTTTATTACTTCTGCCCACATGCTACTGGTTAAAATTCAGTCCTATGGCTGATGAGGAAATCTACTTTCTCTATATGCTTAGAAGAAAGAGGGAAACATAATAGTAAATAACTGACCAATGTTTGTCATAGTGTATAAATTGACTTCAGAGCAAAACACTCTACTAGAAATATGAAGACATTAGTTTTAATTGTATTTATCCACTTACTATCTTTATGACTCCTACCTAGTTACTTAACCTCTAGGCCTCAGTTATTGATCTGTAAAATTGCAATAGTAATACTGTCCCACTTACTTAGACTCATAGACTGTTAAAACCCGACAGGGCATTAGAAATCATTGAGTTCAGCACCCTTCTCCAAATCTGTACTTACAACCACCTGTGTCAGGTTACTTAGGCATCACCAGAACCCACTGACTATGAATCTCTGCTAGAGAAGGGCCTGAGAATCTGCAATGTATAATTATTCCAGGTAGTTTTTCTGCATAGAAATGTTTGAGATCAACTGACATTATTTAAATTTTTCTTTTTACATTTAAAGAAATAAAAGTTGGAAGTGATATAGGATAACTGATTAGATAGCACTAGTTAGTAGTAGACCAAGGCTGAAACCCCTGTGTCCTGAATCACTATACAATATTTTTTGTTTTCTTTTTTTCCTAAACCATCTATCCAGAGAAGGTATTTTTGAGAATCAGATAACAATGTATTGGGTTGAGCAGAAAGTTTGTGTGGCTTTTTTTCTGTAAAAGACACACTTTCATTTTTCAGTAACTATTGATTTGGATATTTTGAGAATTTTGGCTATCTCCTACATGGTAGAAAGTTGATTGTTCTCAATTAATGTCTCAGTTTGATCACTAACAACTTCAGCTTGTCTGCCTGACTATGGAGCATTGTCCACTGAGAAACCTCTAGCACCAAACTTTGCAAATCACTTTTGACATGTTCAATCAGCCACAGCACCTTACACTGAACAAATCTTTTTTTGTGAGTGTTTCAGCTGCATTTTTACTTTCCCTGAAACAATAAAACATAACACACTGAAGATGCTGTTTATTTTCTTCCATCTTCAGTATACAGTGACTACACAAAAATTCACCACTTTTGATTAACTTGTTTAAATGTATGGTTATGTAACAGCTGTGGCAATACAATCTAACAGAATTGTTTCAAATATAGTTAAAGACAGCTAAGTGCTACTACAGCCACCTTATGAAAATAAAACAAATGAACTTTTTGGCCAACCCAGTGTGTAAGTACATTTTTGAACTATAATTGATCATTTAAAAATATTATTTAACTTTGTAGTCTCTGGTCAGCAAACATTCTATTTAGTCTTTTATCTCTCTTTGGAAAGAGGCAACATGTGGCCACTTTGGTTTAGTCCTTGAACTTTAAAATTTCCTTGTTATTTTTAAACAATGTTACTCATTCCTAAAAAGTGCTGTACATGAACACAGCCACATTCAAATGTGTTTCTGTGTGCCTGGTATCCACCCTCAGCCTGTCTCCTCCAGGCCCTCTGATCCAAGCTCTGAAAGCCTTGCTTAGAATTCTTGCTTTTTCTGCCTGGAGAACCCCAGCCCTGACTTCTGTCTACTGTCAACCTTGGACAGAGGACTTCTGTGGGTCAGTGTGACATCTTGGGCTTAATATGACTTCCTGCCCCTGGCCCAGGGGCAAAGTTTTTGTTGTTATTCACAATTGCATTATACTTATTTTTTACATTTTATTTAAATCCTTGTTAAAAGTGCTACCAAGAAAATGAATAGTGAAAATTGTGTATTTTGAATGAAGTGTAATAAGGGATACTTCCTATTGAAAACATATACTATTTGTTTTATTTTGGTCAAAAGCATTTCCTTTAAAGAATATACTATAAGTCTTTTAATTAATAAAATATCTCATAAGCCAAGAAAATACAAAATATATTAATTTAAAAGCTATTTTACTAAATAGTAAGACTTGTTAGATTGTATAGCATTAAAATAAATTACTACCATAGTTTCCAGGTATATAGATACCAACATACTAGCTAAAAATGGAAAGAAAAGAAACATTTTGTGTCAGGTAAGTAACAAATGAATGCTTAAGAATAGGGATAGCAAAACATTTTTGACATGCAAAATATACTTGTAAACATTTTTATTTTCTAAATTAAACCCCTTATCAAAAATGTTACTCACCACTAATGTGGAGTCTCTAAAATTTTCTTAGAAATGTTTGGTGTTATTAACATAGCAGAAATCAAGGTAGTATAGCTGTGTCATTTCTGGAATCAATGAAACCACTTGGTAATTTCAGACAACTCAGTGACAAAGCCATCTGTTCATTCATTTATCAAATCAATCCTATGTAAAAGCCATGAGCATTGTGCTGAGAGGATAAAAGGGAGAGTGGGATGTACTACAAGGTACGATGATATTCTGGGCACCAGTGACATACACACAACCAAGGGAAGGATGCATCAGTGGGAGACAGTGTGAGTGGCAGAAATGTGTGGGATTCAGAAATGCATGTTTCTACTGAAGAGATATGAGCACACTAATTAATTTGATTATCAAAGCTCAATATTTTATTCTTTGTGGTTATTGAGCAAATTTATTTTTATAACTGCCTTCTAAGCATGAATTACACAAAAACCTGAAAAACAGATTTCACATAAATGGACAACCAAGAAAAGGAAATAAACTTGGTGAGAGACCAGTCTTTAAAATTTCAAGTTAAGAGGCAACATGAAAAACTGAGGGACCTCTTAAAAATAATTCCTGCTCAATATCCCTAGATGGCTTTGTAAAAAAGCTTGGCCCTCCTGAGTTAGTGATCATAGACAGCTGAGATTATTTTGTAGGATCTGGAACTGTTATATCAGATGAAAATAAATGAAATTTACTTTTTAAATATGCAGTGAAAGATTTTAGGGAGCTTTATGTGTAAAATAAACATTAAAAATGCAGCTTAGTAAAATAAGAAATAATCCAGTTTAGGATTGTTTCAATAGCCAATGAGAATAATCTGCTCTTAAAAGTCTTAGGAATTTCAGCTAAAAGAATGCTGCTTGTCACACATTTAAAATGCACAAAAGGAAGTAGAAGGAAATTTAAGAGCCGAAGTTTGAAACAACGAAGGTTGTGTTTTATCACAACGAAGGCACAGAGTATGAACTGGACTTTCTCAGTCATTGAAACACTAGACAAGAGAGGCCTGGTATCTTTAAATCTGTGAAAGTAGATTGTTTCAAGAAATACTGTATTTCAAGACAAATTTAATCAGACATATTTAACTGAAAGAAACATTTTTACTTTTATTAATGTATTTAGATATGTTAAAATTCAAATTTGAATTGTATTAATTCTGGCTTTGATATTTGCTCTTAATTAAAATATTTTGTATCCTTTAATTCTTTCCATCCTTTAGTTGTTATTTCTTTTTGCTGTGTATGAAATTCTAAATTATTAGAATTAGTAAGAATGTAAACTGTCTTTTATAAGAGCATTATTTTCATATTATTAAAATCTTATTAAAATGTAGCAATGTTAAAACATTGTGTCTCTAAAATGTTATGCTGGTATTAATTTTGAAGGGTTTAATTTTTGCAGTGGATATTAATTGCACTAAAGATTAAAGTGTTAGTCTTTGATGTTTCTGGAATGTATTCATCCCTTGAGATATGCCATTGCACACCTTTCTTTCCCAGAAATTCTGCATTTAGGGACATGAGAGTTTAATTTACATAATTGACTACTTTTTCATTTTTTCTCTCAAATATAAAACCTGTTTTGTTACTCCAACTAAATTTCTATGGTTTCATAGAAATATTAAACATGTTTATTTAGAGGACAAATTTAATTCAAAACATTTTTGTAGCGCACTTGTGATGTGCTCAGCAATGACTTGGAAATAATTGAGAAGATAGCTCTGAGGCAAAACTCGAAGGAAAGGTAGAATTTAGATTGGAGAAGAAGCTATTCCAAAACAGAAGATTCAGCAAGAGTTTTATGAAGATGATTTTATTTCTGGGAAAGTAAGAAGTGAGTCACCATGTTGGATTAGAAATTTAGAGTCAAATTCTGGATGACCGTCATGGAAACCAAGAAAGAACAGAAATTGATTAACAGGGAAAAAAATGCCAAAAGTCAGGGAAAATTTGAACAGAGATGGGGCCACTAAACTAGGTGAACTCCTGAGTGAAGTTTCAAGAGAGTGTTAAGAATTGAAGCCACATTATAGAAGTCTAAAAAGAAAAACAGTTATGATAAATGGTGGCAGCAGGGATAGACCACTCATCTGAGGAGAAGGAAAATTAGGGTCAAGGAAAGTTGTATGGTAAGTGTCTGTGTGTGTGCTCAGGACAGATACCATCCTATAAAATGAGATCAAATGAAAATCAAATATCTGGCATGAATATATGACATATGCTATGTTCCTCTCATATAGTGAATAAGTAGAATTATATTAAAAGCATTCAATAAGCTTAATATTCAGTGTCATACACTCAGTCTCATATTCCAGGGAGGCATTTTTGGCAGGTGATAAAACTCAGATTCCTGTTTTCCTGCAACAGGTAACCACCAGGAATGACAATGTGCCACATACATGAGCAACACTGAATAGTGGCGGCACAAGATGGTGCAATTACTGCCCTGTTAAGCAAACCAGTTCGTGTTAACCATCTTCCTGCTCAGGTTCTGTGAGACTGCAGTTTGTGAAAACTCACTATTCCTTTTTCTTGAATGGAGAGGACCTGTTTTGCAGTGGACATTGTTATTTTTGGTAGGTTTAGTATCTTTTCCTTTTAAGAAATGCTCCTTTCTGACATGGAGGTAGTTAATAAATAACTTTTAATGTCCCCCAAATTATCTCCCACTCCCCCCACACACCCAATACAAAAGCTATCAGCAGGCATACCAATCAGATTCCCCATGTGCTTGGTCCCAGTGAAGGCTGATAGGTTCAGTACAGATGGGCACATGACCAAGCCAGGGCAATCAGCGTATCACCACAACTGTTACTAGAGACAGCTACAGGTAAGAGGTATACTTTTATGTTTGTTGAGGTTGTGGGTAAAAATACAAATAAACATAGAGCTTCCAATTATTTTTGCAACTATATCACAGAAAAGGCAAGAGCTGAGCGATAGACAACAAACCCTGATGAGACTGAAACAAACCCTGAAGCTCCTGGGTCTGGCTGTGATTATAATTCTCAGGTATGAGTCAGTACATTCCTTTTCTTTTCCTCAGTTCGCTGTAAGTTACTGCATGAAGGGTCCTGATTAATGCAGGTGTGAGCAAGGAGAGCTATAACTGTTCCTTTTTCCGAATAGCTAGAACACTTTAATCTTTATTTCTAATAAGAAAGGCGCATCTTACTCCCTAGCATGTGCTGTAGTCATTTATGTATTTCTTTTTATTTCTGGTACTAGAATGTAAATTTCATGAGAGCAGGGTTAGTTTCTTGCTTTTTTATTCTCTGCTATTCTATTGTACGTTGGCTCAGCGATGCCAAGCTCTTTCCCCTTGTCTACCCACCACTGCAGAGACTAGCAAAGGCCAGATACCATCTTCCCTGGCCTTTCTGCAGCTAGGAGTGATCCTGTGATTCAGCACTTCCCATTGAGATACAAGTGGAAATCTGCTGATAGAAACATACTCTTTTCTAATAAAAAAAGAGATATTGTATCTATCTTCCTTCTTTTGCTTGGAACACAGATGTGCAAACATGATGCCCTGAGCTATAGCAGCCATATGGTGATAAGGAGGCACGAGCATGAGGGAAATAAAACACCAAGTTCCTGAAAATGGCAGCTGCACCATGAGTAAAACTATTTACATCCAGACTTTTTTCCTGAATTAAATTGTCTAAACTTAGAATCATTTGTCTATGTTTACCTGAATTTTACCTTATCAAGTTAGTGATTATGTTCCAAACAGCGTTTCTTAAATGATGCATGAACTTTAATCTAAATATTATTGTCTATGAGTCAGAAACTTTGAGACTAGCAAAATTTTGTGTTGGAAAGCAATAAAATCAGAGGACTTGAATTCATTTCTATTCTCTGCAGATCACTAATTATATAATACAATCTTATAAAAGTCAATCATTATGAATTACTCTTTCCTTTTATGATACATGGGGGTAAATTATATTCCCTAAATTCCTCAGAGTTTTTTAAAGTATATTTTATTGATTATGCTATTAAAATTGTCCCAAATTTCCCCTCTTTGTCCCCTTCTGCCTGGTATTCCCCTTTGTCCTGCAATGCCCACCCCCCTTAGTTCATGTGCATGGGTCTTACCTGTAAGTCCTTTGGCTTCTCCATTTGTTATACTATTCTTAACATCCCCCTATCTACTTTGTACCTATCAGTTATGATTCCTAATCCCTGTACTTCCCCCCCATTCTCCCCTTTCCCCCTCCCCACTGATAACCCTCTAAACGATCTCCATATCTATGATTCTGTTCCTATTCTAGTTGTTTGCTTAGTTTGTTTTTGCTTTTTAAGTTCAGTTGTTGATAGTTGTGAGTTTGCTATCATTTTAATGTTCATAGTTTTCATCTTCTTTTTCCTAAATATGTCTTTAACATTTCATATAATAAGAGCTTGGTCATGATGAACTCCTTTAACTTGATTTTATCTGGGAAGCACTTTATCTGCCCTTCAATTCTAAGTTAGTTTTGCTGGATAGAGTAATCTTGGTTGTAGGTCCTTGCTTCTCATCACTTTGAATACTTCTTGTCAGGCTCTTCTTACCTGCAAATTTTTGATGCAGACCTGGCTGATGGGGTCTGAGGTGTTATGGATGAGACAAGACAAATTCACACAGACTACTGAGTCCTGTGGAGGAAAAGGGATGGCATGGCTTCTCTCTCAAGAGGAGAAAAAGCCTCAACCCTTGCCTTGAAAAGCTTTTGTTGCTTTTCTGGGCATATTACATGATGGTCCTCATTTACCAAGCACAGGTTCTCTTTAGGTGGTTACCTTTTGCAGAAAATAAAGGAGAGGATGCCACTAACCACATCACAGAAGAAGGATATTTGCAAATGCAAATGCAAATGCAAATGCAAAGGGAAAAGTGGTTGAACCAGTTACAGTTGTCCTTGGAAGGTTTAGCAAAGATTTTAGGAAGTTACTTTAAAGATATGCAGTAAATGTTTGCTGCCTCAATTCAGGATGAGGGGGTGTTAGCAAAAGCAAGTCTCAAAGCAGCCTGAGTACAATGCAGGCCTGATTCCCCATGGAAGAACTTATCTGTGGGCGTGTGTCCTATTTGGGCTTACGCCACACAGAATGGTCTCCTACAAATTTTCTTTTGAGAAAGTAGCTGATAGTCTACTATAGGACCTCCCTAAGCTGATATGGGACCTCCTTTGTAGGTAACTCTGCTTTTCTCTTGCTGCTTTTAAGATTCTGTCTTTATCTTTAAACTTTGCCTTTTTAATTACGATGTGCCTTGGTGTGGTTCTCTTTGTGTCCAACTTGTTTGGGACTCTTTGCTTCCTGGATTTGTGTGCCTATTCCTTTGCCAAATTAAGTAAGTGTTATTTCATTATTTTTTTCAAGTAAGTTTTTCATTTCTTGTTCTTCCTTTTCTCCAGCTTGCATCCGTATGATTTGGATGTTGGCATTTTTGGAGATGTCCCAGAGTCTTCTTATTCTCTCCTCATTTTTTGAATTCTTATTTCTTCATTCTTTTCTTGTAAACTATTTCTTCCTTATGTTCCAAATCATTGATTTGAGTCCTGGCTTCTTCCCCTTCACTGTTGGCCCCCTGTGGATTCTTTTTTTAAGATTTCATACATTTTATTTTTGGACAGAGAAGAAAGGAGAGAGGAAGAGAGGGAGAGAAATGTCAGTGTATGGTTACCTCTCGTATGCTTCTTACCAGGGACATGACCCACAACCCAGGCATGTGACCTGACTGGGAATCAAACCAGCAACCCTTTGGTTTGCAGGCTGGCATTCAATCCACTAAGCCACACCAGCCAGGGCTCCCTGTGTATTTTTCTTTATTTCATTTATTATAGCCTTCATTTCTTCTCTTGCTGTACTCAGTGAGTTCTATGACCATCCTTATCATCTGTTTTGAACTCTGCATCTGATAGGTTGGCTATCTCCATTTAGTTCTTTTTCTTCAGTTTTGTTCTGCTCTTTTGTAAGAACTGTATTTCTTTGTGTCCTCAACTTGGCAGCCTCCCTGTGTTTGTTTCTGTGTGTTAGGCAGAGCTGCTTTGATTTCTTTTCTTAGCACACCTGTTAAATTGTATGTGGCGGGGCCTTAGGTATTCTCCAGGGTGGGGTAACCAGCTTCTCCACTTTGTGGCTCTGTATATGGAGGAGGGTTCAGAGAGAGGACAATGCTGCTGCCTGGCTACTGGAAGCTTTCTTGCAGTTGCCCCATTTCCAATCACTTCACCCACTTCCCAATTAAGACTGGTACCCTTTTAGTTGCTGCTCTGGTAGGGGCTCCCTCATTGGGTGGGTTGGCATATGTTGTAGAACTGACTGGGCCCTTTAAATGAACTCCCCTGAGATACCAGCAGTTTCTTCTGCCACCCCAACCCACATTGGTTTTTACAGCCAGAAGTAAAGAGGACTTATCTTCCCACCACAGGAACCCTGTGGCTGCACAGTTCGGCCTGAGCCTGGGATCACTCTCTCCCCAGGAATCCCTCCCAATATTTTTTCTGCCACATGTGAATGTGGGCCCACATGTTCTACCAGCCACCACTGCCACCTCGCCACCACCACTGTGTGTCCTCTGTGCCTCAACTCTGTCTCCAACCCTCCTGCCTGTCTGGATGAATATCGCTTCTTTACATCCTTGGTTAGTGGACTCCGTACAGTTCGATTTTCTGGCTGTTCTAGGTGGGTTTTTGTTTTGAGGTTAGCTGTGACACTTCTTATGGTTGTGCAAAGAGGCAAAGCATGTCTCACTTTGCTTTCATATTGACTGGAAGTCCTCACAGTTTGGGTGTATGTATTAGGTTAGGAGACATGTGTCAATATGTTACATTAGATATTTAATACAGAAATGTTACTTAGATATTTTGTTGTTGTTTAACTGACTTTTGATTTTCCCCATGTAAAACTGTAGCTATGGCTTGTCCCTACAATGGAAATTAGCAGAGGCCTTCTGAGAAAATACTGTTAATTACTTATTTTTAATAAATAAATAGTTATAAAGTAACATATTTATGTAAAAATACATTTCATTATATGAAGACCACGCACTATTTTATTTGCAAATCATTTCTTATTATGATGACCCATTTATGTTCATGATCTACAATGACAAAGGAACAAAGGGAAGGTGTGCAAATGTTTTTTATCTGTGATGTTGTAAAACCCCAGATTCAGTGCAGTTATTCCAACAAAGCACAAATGCTGACATTTTTAAGATAAGGGCTGAATCATTATAAACCTTATGCAATTTTTGATACTGCTACTTGAAAAGTAATATGGAAGAGTCCTGGAATGCATCTAGAATGATACCAGAAAAATTCAATATTTGTGTAACATTTCACAGGATCAGCTGTTTAAACAACAGCCTGATTAAATATCAATACATATTTTGCAAGCATTGTAAATTTTACCATATTCTAATCTTATAACATAATTTTCAACTAGTAAACAGATTTTTCTGAAATCAACCAAATAATATGTACTATGTTCTTCTCCCCAAGAGTAAGGATGTGCTGCCAAAATTCTCCAGAGAAACAACAAACCCCCATCTACCTTGTCCTGTATACCACAGAGCAGAAAGTCCACCAAACTGATTTTAAAATAGCTGTGTTCCAATCATGCAAGAAAATGTATGTCTCCAGTCTCATTCCGTATGAAACTTAAGCTCTCTACACTACTCATTAGCTAAAACAAACAACACATTACTGTATACAAACTCCACAGGAACATCTTATAGACAACACCTTTTATTCTATTTTTTTTTATTTTTTATACTCCAATTTTTATATTTCCTTTCTTAATCATACTTTTCCTGATCCCTCCAGATATCATAAATGAAAAATCATTGCTGCTTTTGTTTTTAAACACTGGCCATTTGAATTGTAATAACTTACTGCTAGTCACTTAAAGAAGCTTGCGTGATCAAATTGTAGCCATTGGGGTTTAAGGCACAGTATTTTGACTTCTTCATTTAATCTGATTAACAATGAGATAAATGGCAGTTGGAAGACATTAAGATGGTAAACTCCCGCAAGGTGAGCGTTATGTCTTACCCTCTTTCGTGACTTCCCTAAAACACGAAAGCGCTAGTCTGACAACCAACAAGTCAGTCAGTGCCCGTTTGAGAAACCCATATATCGACATCACTAGCAGCTCTCAGTACATCTCAAATGAAAAGTGATGTTTAAAAAGTAAAAATTTGCAACGGAAGTGATTGTTATTTTTGTTAATTTTTTGGTGTATTTTGATATGTCTGAGAGAAACATCATTTTATAAATATTAATAGTCCAAACTCCATGCTGCTCAATATTGCATAGATAAGTAAATGAATAAATAGCCTTTTTAGGGCAGTGATAAAGGGTGGAGGTTGAATTTTCTTCATTATTGGTACTAAATTAAAAATCAATAATGCTTTTGCCCAGAGAGAAACAAAATTAAATCAATTTCAAGACTAAATTGCTGTTTATCTTTTTTTATTTCTAAAGAACAGATTATAATTTTATTCATAAGAAACATGTCTTTTCATATAATAAATTGTCTTTCAACCCACACCCCACTTTAATACTATTGATAATATTGGGCAATACAAAAGGTAAACCACACTTACTACTATACTGGTTAGCTGTGAGCTGCACATACTATTAAAATTTTAGGAGACATTATGGCTATGCACATTTTAATGTAATATAGATAGATAGTTTATAAATTATATACTTTATAAATTACATATTTTAAATTTTTACTTTGTGTTTGTGTATCACTCAGATGCTGCTGTGCAACAAATAGCAAAACAAAAAAGAAAAGAAAAAAAGAGAAGATAAGAGAAAAGAGAAGAAAAGAAAGGAGAGGAAAACAAAAGAAATTAAAAATTAGTCTACCTACCAGACTGCCAAGAATTTACCTTATGGATTTATGTAATGCCTTTAAATTCTAATAGGTTATTTTTATAGATTTTGGAATATTGCCATTAATGTTTCCCTTAATTTATTGTCAGTCTCTTTCCAGTGGCTTTCTCTCAGTGGTTTGCTGAACTCTCCCAGCAGGCTCCTCTGAAGTCACCTAAGCCTTAGCCAGCAGAGGACTGGGCTGACCCATGCCCACAGGCTATTGGGCTCAGCTCAGGGAGTTGCTTCATCCTGACTGCCGGATCCTTCCAGGTAAGGCCATTCCTCTCCCAACGAGTTGCTGGACCTCTCCCCGCACATTGGCAAACTCTGACTCCTGGACTGGTCCCAATGAACTGGCAAAGTATAATCGGTTGCCTGCTGCTAATGGAAGTGTAGCCCATACTTCTCAGAAGCCAATACCTTCTTTGTGAGGCAATGTGATGGAATGCAATGTAATGCAAGGAAAAAACATGCTCACTGTTCTAACAAACTAGTGTTTGCAGTGGGGAAAGCAACTGCTCATCACAAACACCTAACAAACATCAAACAAATTTACAAACTGGAGCTGAGTTATAGGTTTCTCACTATGTATTGTTCTCTTAACCAGTTTTTCTTTCTCTAGAGAATTTGCCTCAAATTTTAGTCTATCATTTTCTCATCACAATATACTTTAAGCACTTTAAAGATTTTCTTTTTCAAACATGGAGTTATAACTGAAATGAAAATGCTATCATTATCCTTTCTAAAGAGCCTTTATTTCGACATTGGAATCTTCACAAATTTTATTTTAGTTTGATTAAAATAATTTTAACAAGCTTTTAATTAGCATTTTCTAAAAATCCTGGAGCCAAAACAATCCATTATCCCCTAGCGTTACTTCATAAGTTCCTTGAACAGAGCTTATGACAACTTAATTAAAAAGAATACTTTAAATAGACAGGAAAACACCTAAACCCTCTGCATGTTTATTTGCAGAAGCAAGAATACAGATACTACCTCAAAACCACAGCTTAGTTTCTAGTTTATTATGTATTTTTATTTGGGAAATGGGAATAAAAGAATACTCTGATAAGTTTAGAATGTATTTGATAACTTATTACTATTAGTTATAATTGAAGATTATCTTTGAAGTCAATACGTACATTTCTTTGTTTTAAACTCATAAACAGTCCCAATCAAATATACTATTGATATAATATTGTTATTTTTTAAACTTCTTATTTTTACATATTTCAGACCTATAGGGAAATCCCAAGAATATTTTAGAATTCCAAAGACCCTTTACACAGATTCCTCAAAACTTTAGCATCACATTTTTCTTTACAATTTTCTCTTTCTGTCTAACATATATTGCATATTCTTTCTTTTTTTTAACATTTTGATAGTAAATTACAGATATACTGTCTCTTTACCCATAAGTCCCCCAGTATATTTTTCTTAAAAACAAAGACCTTCATCATTTGGCAAACATCATAGTAACAATTATTGCAGAGAAGAATTATAAATGGATGCTAAATTAGCGAGCAAAATATTATGAGAAATAAGATATTTGCACACGAGACTACACAACCTCAAAGCATTTTCCCAGAAAACACTTATTAATCAAAAGAAAACTGAGTAATAAATAATATTGCTTCAACTCCCAAAATGGTCTGGCATTTGATCCTGGTTCCTGGCTGGTAACCTCTAAACTCCTGGAATTTCCTGTACTATAGGAGCGATCTTGTTGCTCATGGCAGTCTCCTAAGACCACACTACATTGATTGTTTATGCTAACAATGCAAATTACGTTGAGCCCCTATATAGCTTATGCTAATGAGATGACTCAGGATGGGGGCTGACACCCAGAAAGACCAACAATATGATTATCAGGGGGAGAAGAGGGAACTGGAGACAGAGTTCAGCTTCGTAGGCAAGGATTCAATCAATCATGGCTCTTTAATGAGACCTCAGTAAAAATTCTGGAACCTGCAGCTCCCGAACTGTCGCCTGTTTGGCAATACTCTGAGTGTCGTTCACCGAGTGCTGGGGGCAAACATTTTCTTGCAGACGATGGAAGCTTTGTGTTTGGAACCCACCCAGACTTTGCCCTGTGCTTCTCTGCCTTTGCCTGGTTCTAATTTATATCCTTGGCCTAGAATAAAATGTAATAGCTTTATGTGAGCTCTGGATGTCTTCCTAGCAAACTATTGAAACTGAAAGTGTTCCTGAGAGCCCCTAAATGTTTAGCCCATTGATAGTCTTATAGGGACTGTTTTCTCAGACTATGCAATTTGATAAACTCAATGCAGTTAGTGTCTTGCACTCTGGAGCAATGTGCCCTTAACCTTGAGTTTGGTTTCACTCTAGATATAAATAGTCTTTTCATTAGAGAAACCTGATAGACATCACCTTAGCCAAGTGATCATAGTTAACGTCTCCTACATGACTAATATGAATATCATGCACTTTCTCATATGGTGTATTGAGGAAACAATATCTGTATTATTTTCACCAGAAATACATTAACTTTAATCTACTTTTGAGAAAATATCTGGAAAACCCAAAGTAAGGGGTATACTACAAAATAACTGGCCTGGCCTCTTCAACACTATGAGTTCTAGAGGAGACATGGCTACCAAATGCATATGAGATCTCAGATTAGACTATGAATTGAAAAAAAAAAGAACTCAAATGGGGCAAATAATGAAATTTGATTAAAGATTGTAGATTAATAGTATTGTATCTATTTCTGGTTTACAAAATTGTATTATAGTTTGACAAAACATGTTCATTAGGACAAGTTTAACAAAGGAGTTATAGAAATTCTGTCTATTTTTAGAAAATTTTAGGTCTCTATTATTTCAACTAAAAATTTAAAATAATCAAAAACAATTTTTTATCTAACCATAGTACAATTATGACAATCAGGAAATTAAAAGGGATGGCCCTTGGACATTCTGATACTCAATGACTTTATAGAGTAAGGTACAATGAACAATGTCTGAGCTGGAAATATATATGATGTAGCTTAATAATCTGTTTTTGTTAGTGGCATCTAAAGGCTTTCTTTGGAGAAAGCTGTTAATTGTCACAACTTACTCATTTGTTTCCTGGCTTTGAATTTTCCACACTGAGTATGTTAAAATAACTACAGTATGTCACATTGTTTAAATAAGAATAGCAAATATATATTGGCCCTACTTTATGCCAGATACAGTTTTAAACACTTTAAAAGGTGTTAATCCATTTAGTCCTCATAGAAACCCTAATTATGATCATCACTATTTCATAGATAAGGAAAATGAGAGGTGAATCAATATACCTAAGTGAAAGAGCTGAGAATTTAAACCCAGATAATCAGAGCCCATGGCCTGTCTCTCTCAACTGCCATGCTATGCCACCACCTGCCATGTGTGATGTGTTTTCATCCTTACCATGTGCTTTGAGGCAGGTTTGAATGCCTCCATTTTACTGATGAGGGATCCAAGTATTAGATTTTTCGTATCTCATCAATATATCTACAACAAGATGGAGTCAAGATATATATATGGATTTTTCTGATCTAAGGGATCATGGTCTTTTAATGTGCTCATTGTTTCTTCTCCTCTTTCATTGATATGCTTTTCATTTCATGTGTTTTGGTCAGGTAACCTACTTGGCAACTTTCCATAGGATTTTCTGTCCCAGGGAATGTTCATGTTTTTTTCAAACATGTTCTAGATTCAATGAACTGCCTCAGGAGCTACCAGCCCAATGTGATAATGCATATATAACCGCTTGATTTCAATCATTCACTCACCCTCATATAAAGTTAAAGTGCCTACAATGTACTCTTCTCTGTGGGAATGTTCAAGATCATGCCAGGTTCTGGGCACCATGCTAGGCATTGTGGTTTGAAGGATAACTAGGGTTAAGTACAGGTTTGAAGAAGTTCATAGCAGAGGAGAGGCTCGCCATGATTCAGAGAAACCTCTTGCTTAGCTTCTGTTTAGATGTAGCAGGTGGAAAAGACTATATTGTACCTCTCCGTTCCTTCTCCTCAACTAACCCTTGAACGTGATCCCTGAACAGCATTTTGCTATTCTTACTGCTATAAGAGATCAAAACTGGTGTTTTGGCCACTGAGCATTTATTATATCATACTCTGAAGAAAGCAAGAGAATTAATAGTAGTAATAATAATAATACTAGGAACAATTAATATTTATTTTCTGCTAAGTACTTAATCCTTATCTTTTAAGCCAGCTATGATCCTGTGAGGTAGGCAAACCTATGATTCTCATTTGCTGAAAACAGAACTGAAGATGCAGAGAGCTTCAGTAAGTTGTCCAAGATCAAATGTCCAGTGGGTGGCACAGATGGGATTTTGTAAATGGAAGTGGGAGGCCAGAGCTTAACTTCATTGCCACTAAGGTAAAAGATTTAATACAAAACATGAAACGCGAGGTCTCATTGCTAGGATCTTAAAATACAGGAATAAAAATATTAAAAATGCATTTGTGAAACATCATAAAAGGAAGTGAAAACACAGTGCCAATTAATTAAGAGTATCCTCTGGACCAGGAAGAAACCTCTATTGATTACCTGCTAGGGTCTGGGTGCTTTACGATTCTCCCCCAATCCTGCCCACAGTTCTGTAGGCAACTGCAGAGTCAGGTGCTTGAATCTGGGGCTATTCGCCTCCTAGCCTCTTTCTCACTTTCTAACAGTGATTACCTTTTAATTCACGATCCGTATCTAGTAGGTTAAAACCCCCTGAGGACGGGCACTATTTATGTTTTTAGCTCTAGTGCCTAGTAGAGTCAAACTAATTTGTAAAATGAATACATGAGTAAATTAATTAGATACTATCCCCACTTTTACAACTGAAGAAATGGTCACAGGAAGCCTATGTGTCTTGTTTATGCTACATGGCAAGTACCTGGAGAATGAACAACAATCTCAGGTCTGTGTGCCTCTACACCTTGTGCTCTTCAAGTGAGCTTAATTAAGATTAAAACACTGTGAGTGAGGTGGACTGGAAAACCGTGTCAGGGAAGTGGGTGGTGTAAACTCATAAAAGTTCCTTATTCCAACTGAAAAAAAGAAGTAAAGCTTTTCCTTTTTATTTTTTATACCTCGAGGACATGAAAAATAAGAAATGGAAATGAGCCGGTTCCAGGGGAGTAGAGAACAGAGTTTGGTTTCAGCAACCGTGAGAGTGTGAGAGTGGAGAGCTGTCACTGCCTGTGCCCGGCGTGCTTTGCATTTAGGACTCGGCTGACTTTTCCTGTATGTAAGGGAAGCGAACAAAAATAAACCAACTGCTTCCCCTCAACGAGGCTAAGTGAAATTTGTGCCCAACCCAAGGTTCACAAACACAAAAATATATGTATGGTTAGTTTAATATTTTAAGTTGTCGGTGGTGATATGTTTGGAGCATACTTTTCCGCGTAGGATTGACGAGGGCCGCAGGTTCTCTGCGCCCAGACGCTACCCCAAAGGGCTCCGTAGAGCCTCTGGAGCAGCAGGGCGATTTCCCGCCCAGTCCAGCATCTCGTCTTGGCTGGGGCACAGTATCTTGCTCAGCCGACCCGATCTCATTGTCTTTCTCTGAGCAGCTCTGTGGCTATTCAGAGGCAAAGGGGCAGGTAATTGAACAGTGGAACCGAGTGCTGCATGGCACAAAGTTAAACGAGACATTCTGTCAATACAAACATGGAAATGCAAAAAACCAAAAACCCCAACAAACAAAACCCGTATGAACAGCAAGTGAAGGCAAGGGGAGGTTTGTGAACAGGCCAGCATGGACGTGACAAGGACCCTGGCCCTCAAGTAATGATTTAACTAAAAAGCACTCTATTCGGATTATTTCCCCCACCTGCTTACTCTGTATACTTTATCTACTACAAATTTACATACTAAAAGTGACTTGAATACAAAAGTCTGCATTCACTCTTTTTACTGCTTTTAATTGCATTATTTTCCATTACCATTTGTCCCCCTTACACTCTCTTCCAACTCTACGCAGTGCCGCCCCCATCAACACATCGTTTTCCATTTCTGTGAGTCCTTTTTCTTTTTTGTTCTATCCCTCCACCTCCAATTCCCCACCCAGGCCTGAGACTATAAGTTTTCTTAATTTTTACAGAAAAAAAATCACTATAAACAAAATATCTCCTCAATTCTCTTTGGAATGACTTTATATATCACCTAAAATACAAGATAAAATTTTGGTCTTCTACTTACTTCCTTTGGGCTACATCACAAACAATACTTAATGCATCCAGAGTCAGCCAAACATAAACAGAAGTCTGGCACACTGAATAGCCATTTATTTTGAATGGATGGATAAAGGGACAGGAAACTCACTCTTTTTAACCACATTTACAGAACGTATACCATTCAAATCAAACAATAATTACTGATTGTAATGTCAACAAAGCATTGTGCTACTCACTGTAGACTACGCAAGATAAAATAGACGATTACACATTATCTAATTCAATAATTTTGCTGTTTTGTCAAATTTCTTTTGTTCCTTACGAAACCTGGTTAATCAACAGCAAAAAATATCATGTAATTACAAAACAATGATCAAAGTAATATACCTTCGTTAATAATGAAAACTACCAATATCCCAATATTAATTTCAATGTTGAGAAATAAACACACCATTTAATACAGTTAATATAATGTTATCTAATTTATTCACAAATATATTATATACTTTAATAATAAACTCATTTGTTATTTCTAGAACTTGGTACCAAATTTTACATGTACATTTTTAACATTGAGTTCCTAGGTGGTGCAAACACAATGCTTGAAAATACCCTGATGGACCTATAAACTGTGGTATGCCCAAACAACAAAGATTACATGTATTTGCCTTAACACATTACCATGAACTGCGTGGCTTAAGACAACACACATTTATTATCTGCAGGTCAGAAGTCTGGCCTAGGTCACAGGCAGCTAAAATGAGACTGTTGGCAGGACTACATTCCTTTCTGGAGGTTCCAGGAGAGAATCCATTTTTTCTTGCTCTTTTTTTTCTAGAGGGCTTACATTCTTGGCTGGTGGTATCATTTCTCCCTCCCTAAAACCAGCAATGTTACCTCTCTCATGCATCCTCTAGTCACCTCTCCCTCTGATAAGGCTTGGAAATAGCCTCACTTTTAATAACTGACGCTACAAGGTGAGGCCCACCTAGGTAAACCAGGATAGTCGCCACACCCTAAGATCCTTACCTTCAAACACATCTGCAAAGTACCTTTCACCATGTAGATATTCATAAATTCTAGGGATTAGGTTTTAAGTCAGACATTTATGAAAGGGATAATATTCTATTTACCACAATAGAGATTTTTGGTTTTATAATGATGGAATCATAAATTCTAACTCATACACAAGGGCCTTAATAATTTTAACTCATTTTATTCATTCATTCATTCATTATTTGTTCATCCATTCACTCACTCATTTAGGAAACATTAACAAAGCTTTTATAATAAGTAACATATTATTGCAGATACAGACAAATAAGTCTACTCACTCTCGCTTCTTCTGTCTTTTGATTTTCTAACTCTAGGCCTGTGTTGGAATTGTTATCTCTGCATGAGATACCACTTTGGTTTAACTTCGGCTTATTAATCCTAAATAAATTAATCAAGACTCATTTCAACCCTCCTCCATAAAGCTTTTTTGACAATTCCAGCTGGAAGCAATCTCATATCAGATTTTATATAATACCTTACTTTTACAGTTTGAAGATAGTTTAGCTTGTTTGTAGTTATTTGTATGTGTTCCTTTCTCTTCTTAGGAAGCCTTAATTTCTTTAGATCATGGTCCATTCCTATTTGAATGCAGGAGAAATCAAATGTGACGATCAGTATAGAATGACTTACTATAAATGTTTGTGGAAACTTTTTTGTAAAATATATTTTCTCGTGACTCAACATAGTTGAGGGCTATTTTGAAGGAATTTTGTTTTGCTTCAAAGTTTTACCATATTTATATGGGAAGATAAATTGTAAGAAAAATAGTAAAGTAAATTAATTGGAGGTTAAGGACCTCATAGCAAGAAGAACCATGTGATTTGCCAATTTATAAAGCCAAAATGAAGAATTATGGAGAAATTTCCCTGCAGATCTTTTGCTGCTGCCAAAGCAGACAGCCAAAATGAGGTTTATAGTAACTCGTATTTTTCAACAGTGTGTCTCACATGTTGCCAATAGAGAAATGCCTTCTCTGTGACCTTGAAAATGGCCTTCATCTCTTTATCAGTTTTCCATCTAATAAAATTAGGTTCTTTTCTTCTGCAGATTTTCACCCAAATCTATAAAATATAATTTTCTAAATCAGAAAACTAAAGCAATAAAGAGCTGCAGGCTGTATTAGAGATATGTGTTTATAAATAAATCGTATTTTAAGGATCTCTACGAACATACCTGTTCACATTCAATAGTCATTCTAACAGCTGCCTCTGTTTTGATTGCCTGTTGAAGACTGGTCATGCCACATGATCCATTTTCTCCATCATTTTCTGTAGATTATGCACTTTTTTCCACTTAAGAACATTTGTGTGGGTGTTGATCAAAAAAGTTTTTGAAATGTGTCTCTACATAACAAAGTCAATTTCAAAATTTAAATTCTACCTTTAAAAAAACATTACTTGTCTGATTTGACTCATGTTTTCATACTTGCTTAGGTTAAAATCTCCATTTGTTAAATTTTTGACAAGATAAAATATTTCCATTTTGCCAACAAAAGTAAGAATTTAGAAAAGTATTAGGATACTGGACAGTCACGACTGCTTATCTGAAGTTTGTGTTTGGGAGCCCAAATCAAACAGAAATGAACTTGTTTTGGTGTCAGGCCTACTCTGGGCTCACACCCTAGCTCTGCCACTGACACGAGAGGTGGATTCTTTGCCTCTTTATTCTTTAGTTCTCTGATCTGGAAAGTCAGCAGAGTAAGATTTCTAGCTCATCACGAAGTGCAGAACACCTGGGTAATAGAGGAAAATCACTCAAATGGCTCCTGGCACACACAGATCAGGTAAATTGGAGGTACCACTTCACCCTGATGATAAAACCATGCCTTTCTTTTCAAAATACATTAAAATAAGAATAAATTAAAATGCAAACACAATTTTTACCAAACTTGAACTATCTTGTTATTGAATAAATTTATGTATAAGTTTATTGCAAAACTTTCTTTGAATTACCTTTTATTTCTGGTAGGGAGATGATTTTATTTAAACTAAGAAGTAAAACAGGTAACAACAGTAACCTGGATTCAGAAAAACCGATATACAAACATCCTGATTTTGTATTTCACTAATAATAAAATTCCTCAGATCTTTACAAACATTTTAATACTATGATATCAAATGGACCATATTTTATGAAAACAGCAACAGCAGCAAATTTAAGAAAGAAAATCAACTTGCTTTACCAATATGAAGTTAACAATGTACCCTTGATCTTTTGGGTATGCTTACTATTACTTATTTTAAAAAGTTAATGCAATGTATTTCCTTTTAAGAGGAAAAAAAACCCTCGTTTGATTAAAAAAAAAGAAAAGGAGAAAAACTCAACAACACCAGTTTTTATGTTGTGCCCTATCCAGCTGACACTGTCCTTTTGGAAAGCCAATGACTTGTTAGTACCCCTAGCAGCAGTGTGAACAGATGCGTTCCTGACAGGCGATGGATGGTCAGGGTCCATCTGGCCAGTGCAGCTCGGACAGAAATGATGTATACAGCTTCATCAGCGAATGACTGTCATCAATCCTGGGCCATGGGTAGCGTAAATGACAGCTACGCTGCAGCTGAGACCCCAGGTGTGAGACTGAGGAGGACTGATTTAAGAATGCTGGGTAATCAGGAATGTATAGGCTCCTGGACTTTAATTTGTATCTTTAACCTCCTATAAATATCCTGCAATACTGTAGCAGGTATGTGTATTTTAGTGTCTCATCATGAAATTAGCTTCAAGATGACGGCTGTTCTTTGCTCCCTTTTAACTACTGATGACTTCAGCTCCCTGTCTCCATTACTAAATGCATGAAGAGTCCTGGCTTCTGTATGGTGTGCCCCACAATTTAATTATTAGCTCATTGATTTTTCATGTATTTCAATTTTCTCTTCTTTAAGTCACAGCGGCTGTCCTGTTGGAGTGATGTTTGTTTTTCTTTCTTCCAAGATTTCCTTATGGAATCATTTGGAGTCAAAGGTGTTTTTGTTTGCCTCTCCTCCCCCACCCAGCCTCCACCCCTCCGCCGGAATGTCTAACAGCAGTCTGGAGGTGGGCCTGTGCGGGCAGGCAATCCAGAAAGAAGCCTCCTGTTCGCATGAGATCTTTAAAAGGAAACAGTATTCTACTGCTTACTCACCAACAAAAGGTACCTGATTTTTAAATAGTCCCTCTTTAGTATGCATTAAAGATCATGCATAATTTGCATCTATTAACATTTTATTATACCACTGGCACTGGGGAAAGGAAAATGAAAACAATTATTGTATCCTCAGAGGACATTTCTTTACTTAAAACTATTTTACAATAAATCATTTTTGTTTATCAGTTTACTGGATAGAGCAAATGCAGAAACACTGGAGACCGAGAGAGTTCTAAAAGCCTAGGAATTTATAGAGTGGCTCCACATGTTTTCACTGCAAGCTCTTCAAATACTTCTAACTCATTAAAATGAATTATGCCAATTACCACCAGTAGCTCTGGAAAACATTTGAATCTGATGGAAGAGGACTTTTTCCCCTCCAATATCACAGAAATTCAGCTCTCCCTAATACAAGCAAATAATGCAGCTTAAACAATATGTGGATAAAAAGGCGGTCAACCTGCAAGAATCCCCTCCTCAAAATGGGAATAACGTTGCCTCTCTGATATTCTTACCAGGACACAAGGAGTCAGAGGATCGGAAAAGAACTCAAGAGACGATCTTGTCCATTCCACTGCCTTCAGAAAGAGTATACCGAAAGCACCCCAAACCTAACAGAGGTTGTTTTTCTTTTTAAGTGATCTGAAGGAGACTAGTACAAGAAATAATGATGCAAACTCTTCAGGAGTCCCGCCCACCCCAACCCCACAGATATTTTATTTTCTATATTTTTACTTTATTTTTGTATATTTTATTGATTATGCTATTACAGTTGTCCCAGTTTTTCTTCCTCTTCATCCCCTTCCACCCTGCATCCTCCTTCCCATCAGCATCGCCCCTCCCCCCCGCAACCTTAGTCTGTGTCCATGGGATGTACATATAAGTTCTTTGGTTTATCCATTTCCTGTACTATTGTTAATATTCCCTTGTCTATTTTCTGCCTACCAGTTAGGCTTCTTATCTCCTGTGCCTTTTCTCCCATTCTACTCCCCACCTTCCCACTGATGACCCTCCAGGTGATCTCCATTTCCATGATTCTAATTCCAGTTCTACTTGTTTGCTTAGTTTGTTTTTGTTTTTTAGATTCAATTGTTGATAGTTGTGAATGTGTAGTCATTTTACTGTTTATAGTTTTCATCTTCTTAGATAAGTCCCACGGATTTTTTTAAAGCATGATATTTCTAACATTCACTACTGGTCTTAATTCACTACTGGTCTTAATGGCCAAGACTAACATTTCAGTCCATACAAAAGAGGAATACAGAAGGAAAAGGAATCCATTTTTCATTTTATTTCTTATGAAGATCACTTTAGTATTATTTTGGTGGTCAGTGCAAAATCACTACATCCCACTATAAGAATTGTAAACAAAAATATATAGTTATGTAAAGTCAGAAATAGGGAAAATGACAGAACAAGTCTGCAGTAGTTTGGAGACAAACTTTGAGAATGTAAAATACCAAATAGTTTGTGAATTATAGAAAAGCATTAAAATAGTAGAATCCAACATAAATTAGCACTCATAATGGTGTCGAGAGATGAAGGAGGGTTCGGAGGAGAGACAGAGACAGAGAGAGAGAAAGAAAAAGAAAGAGAGAGAGAAAGTAATTCTACCATTTGGAAACAAAACTGAACAAATTAATAAAAGTCTGCTTATACTACTGAATAGAAATCTAAAAACTTGAATTTTGGGATGACAATAGTAAATCTAAATTGAAGAGTTTAAAATTGAAGAGTTTAAAATATACTTAATGTAATACTCTGTGGTAATCAGTGAGTTACAAATGTTTTAATGAACTTAGCTATCTGTTAAAAGTAAATTCTTTTAATAAAAAAACAATGATCTTGATAATAAAAGGCCCTGACATCATGAATTTGCTAACTTTCATATGGCTTCAGATATTACTTTTCATCTAGACAGAGTCTATATAATTTCAGAATGCTAAATGGAGATTTTAGATGACATACTTTAAGACACATATGAACAAAAGAATTTGCCCATACATGTACAACTATTTGCAATCCAATGTGTCCACAATTTCTATACCAAAGACTCTCAGTGTTTATCTATCAATAAGAGTTAATATTTTCACTTGAGACTCCAAAAGTCTTTTATGAGCTTTGAACAAATTTTCTCTCTCTCTCTCATCACTAAGTTGGAGAATGACTTTTTATTTGTTGGAACTCTCACACCTAAAAGGGCAAGAATAGCAGACTTATACTTCTGCTGGGGGTATTCACTGCCCTTCCCATGCCCTGTTCTCACCTCTGTACTTTTAAAAACAAGTTCTGATAAGGATAAAGAATAAACAATAGAAACTTCTAGAAACACAATATAAACATCTTGCTTCCTCTGTAAGTGTTCTATTCTGAGACCTTTCCTCTTTGAATTTTTTTTTCTTCCAGAAATTCATGAAAATATCACTGTATCTCAGATGAGATTTTTTTTCTTCTCTCTTGGAGTGGCTTTCCTAATATACACAGACCTAGTAGGACTTAGTAGGATTGGCAAAATTTAGGGAAAAGGATCTATTAAGGTCATATAAGTCTGTTTCCAGCTCAGGCAGATGCAATCTTAGTAACACTCTGGTCCTCTGCAGGTTAAAATAAACTAGGGGACAATACAAAGATTTGTGGCTCAAGCATCTGTTATAATATGTCTATTTACCTAGTGTCTCATTTGCAAACACAAGGTAGCTGCTGGAGATTTGGGGATTCCTGTCAGGGCCAATGTTTTGTTCTCTATTTGCAAATAAAGGGGGAACATCCATTTTTCACAAGGTCTTTGGCATGTGAAAGGAAGAGATCAAGGAAGGATCAAGGAAGAGACCCAGGCCCTTCACTGAAATGCTGCCAGGTAGGTGCTTGGTTTGAGGTAGTATAAATGAAACTGAGAACTTTTCCTTCCATGCTTAGGTGTATATCTTTGGTTAACCATCTGAATGATTGATGGCAGCACATTTTACTCTTTTCTCAGGAAGGAGTTAGAAAAATTCTATAGATCCATTCAAATCAAGATCTACTTTTATGCCAAGTACTTGAAAGAAATTAGTAGACATTGGAAGAAAATACCAACATATCATCTGTTTAATCATTTTTTGTAAGGGAAAATTATCAATATATTGTGAGGACAAATGCTTTTTCATTTAGACAGAGACACAGGAACCGGCAGAAGGCACACCTGAGCTGATGATTAAGAATGTGATTCAAATCAGTTTCCAATGGAGATAGCTGCAAAAATTTGAAATCCCTTTAAGTTGGTTTTTATTTAAAAACTCATAGATTAAGGTAGACATATGTAAATCATATATACATCATAGGCAAATGGGTTTTTTTTTCCTTGACTCTCAAATTCGGAGTGTTTACCACAGAGTCAGAAACAACGCCAGAGCCTAATCGATATGAATCAACTGTATGGTTAGGGTTTTTAAAGTCTGAGTCACTTCATTTGCTGCATTAAAAGCTATGCAAATGTTGTATCATTACTAAGAGATTTACATCATGTAATTTTGTTTCACTCTGTAAACAGAAAAGCTAAGGTTGATACTAGGACTGATTGCAGAGCGAGCTGTCTTACTCACTAGTTCAGAACGATTTCCCTGAGTCTTATACTAAATAGTGCCCAATGTTAAGAGGTGAGCAGAGCTGGCAATTAGCTGGTGCTGAACCCACTTCCCCAGAAGACGGTAGCTACAATGCAAAAAAAAAAAAAAAATCAGAAATGAGATCTTCACATTGTTTGGGACTTAATGGTTTTAAAATAACTTTAGAAAAAGTCTTAATATTATTCACTATTAAAAGAGATTATTTTTAGACTTGTTTTTTTATGTATTGAAGTATTGAATACATGTCATCTCTGATCTCAGAAACTTAAGCAAATAGACCAGGAGAAATGGACATATTTAGTAGTTCTTTTCTTTTCTTTTTTCATCAGCTGTACACCTTTTAGCCAAGCACCAGTGGAGCCCAACATCATGGCACATTTCCCAACAATATACTCACACTTAACCAGCACCTAGGAGGGAAAAGAGTGCGAGGGCTATTGAGCACTGAGAATTTTTCCAATGAATCACAATTACGTGAACACCTGTGCTAACTAAGTTTGTGCTGATCCACTGAGAAAATTTGCAAAGTGCTCAACAGCCCTGAGAATTTCTCATTTATTATCTCAGGTGGGGTGGTCTGCAACTGTACATTAGGTTGCAGTATGAAGCATGTAAGGACACGCATTCAAGACCTCATCTAGGACCTTTTTCATTCTACCTGCAGGGTACAGCTGTGCCTCTTAACAGGCCAGAGTTCTGCTTCTGAATTTCTGCCCAGAAAAGTTAAGGGCAATACAGGAACCCTTCATCTGTCAGTGAAATGATTATGGAACATGCAATACATTTACTTACTTTGCAAGATGAACCTACCATAGGATGATCTTGAGAAGAGCCTGATAATCAATGATATTTTTATGTAGCTGTAGGTTCAATATATATTAACAAATGGAAAAGTCATCAAAATTCTAAAGGATGTGAGAGAACTTTAGCCATAAACATGATTGTTGAACTAGTGTTAATTTCCCTTCTTATGAGATAAAGATGGTGTGAAACTGATCTAGGTCCCAAAGAATCTATAGGCTACTTTGTTTTTAGAGTCAATGATTAATGAGACTTGGAAAACAGCCTGTGAATGATGCCATCACAATATTTGTTAAAGGCTAGATGTAAGCAGTGGAATTGAGATTAGGGAATATGCTGGGTATGGGGCCAATTGTTGATTCCACAGTGAAGGTTCTACATATGCTGGAACAGTACCTTTCTTTGAAAGTATTCTCTGTCTCAAGAACTACAAACTACTGTGTGGTCTCTGAATGTTAATGCATTGTCAAGAATAGATGTTTCCATATGTCCCTGTAGACATAATTGATATATTTACCCATGATTCTTTAGTGATACATATGTTGCTTTGAACATTTAAATTTAGTAGGCAGTGGCAGTAAATTCGATGATATGGATATAAAGACTACTCTGGAAGTATAAAGTCTTGTTTAAGTGATGAACTTGACTCTGGAACTTTATCTAAGAGGAACAGGTTCCCACTAATAGGATAAACACCCTTGGTGTTCAGTGGTTAGTGCAGTTGTCGTGGAAGACAACACTGTGTCAGGAGATGATGACAAAAATCGTGAAATGGGAAGTGCTAGAGCTACTGAGTGGTCCCAGAACAAGAAAGTCACTGGGAGGCACTTGGGAGGAGCATTTCTCGGGGTACCTTGACTTTAGTGCCAAAGGCTCTCCTCATAAAAATCAACTGAACTTTTTTTTCTGCATCTGGGTCCATGGCACTCGTTTCTAAGTGAGGAATGTGTGAGATTAGGTGAGTATATGAGGAGGGGGGAGAAAACATCAGTAGGTTGGAATATATCCATCCACATATCACGTGCTTTCCCATTAAATTTATTGGATTTATGAGCACCGGGCATGTGCTCAGCACTTGATACATATTATCTCATTTAATCTTAAAAACAGTATAAAATAGAAATGAGTCTTACCTCACTTTGGCAAGGTAAGAAAAATGAAGCTTAAAGGTTAACTAATCCATAGTTCTGTTAGACTTGAACCCTTGACTGCTGATGCCAAAACTCAATATTTTAACTACTGCACAATACTGCCTCTCAGTGGCTGAAATTGGTAAGCATTCAGCCAAGGTCAATTGTTGAAGTGTTTTTGTTTTTTTTTAAGGGGAAATTGGTCTTAATCCCCCAGGTTTGGCTTTGTATATAGCCAAAAGCATATAGAAAGTGGCCTCACTTACCAGCATTATCGGGATGTTGATTATTACATAAAAGCGGCTGGTTTAAGTCAAGCTTCAAGAGTAATTGTAAGCAAACTGCATGTTTTATGAAGCAAATATTTGAATTAATTCCTACTCAACATAAAAGTGCTTGGAGTTTACCTGAAGCATATACTGTGCAAACAACATTCCACCAAGCAAAAACATTCTGCAGTCTCAGCATTTTAAACTTGCATGACTATTTCCTTCAGTTGCCACAAAGTATAAAATAAATTTTTAAAAGGAGAAATAAAATCTTAAGGAAGAAATAAAACAAAGTACATTTTTATACAAAGCTAAGAAAATTAATTCATAAAGTATATCTTGAAGTGTTAAGGATATTTTTATTTTTAAATTAAAGACATAAAATAATATGTGTATAAGGAGGGACAAGATTCGTTTTTCACAAAAAGGCTTAGCCATGAGCAAAATGTTAAAGTAGGTATTTTTCATGTACATGTTTCATGTGTTCAACACACACACACACACACAATTGTTCTTCCGTGCTTTTTTCTCAACTCTCATTATCCTCTCTACTCAACCCCCAAAGCTGCTTCCTCTGATCCTCTATTCTTGTTTCTACCAGACGGCTTCTTACAACATAGACTTTTCTTCTCTTCATTCATCATAATGCAACAGTGAAATAGTCCAATTGTTCTAGAATATTGTTAGGTTACTGGTAAACAATTCAAATGAACATATCCCTAATAAGGTCTTAATGTATAATAAAATCTTACAGTGTAGTTTTGCTTTGTCATATTTATCTCATATTATGGACTCTTCTGAATAAAATGCCCCAAGTCAGGAATTAACTCAGAGATGAGGATTCCAAACCCTATGGCATGTTGGTGGGAGATTTCTGTAAGCTGTGTTTGCCCAGTGTTTCATGAAGTATACTGCAAAGGTGAACATTTACTTTACCTCTGTATAGAGCTGACCATAGTGCACAGCAGAATTGAAAGATTATAATCCTTGAGCAAAGAGATCACTGGTGGTGACATGAATGTTGTCTGTTACTTCTTATTAAATGATGCCTCAATATGCAACATTTCACATTTAATTTCTGGTAAATGGAGGTAGTGACCTTGAGTCAGCAATCTTTATCGTCTTTAGACATCTGATAGCACTGTAATATTTTACATTTATAATTGTGTTTACTTTTTATATGAAGTTTAAAAGTCTCTAAAGTGGATACAGCAATTTAAATGAAGACACAGAGAGTCCGGAAATGCTTGGATAACCAGCACATATCATGAGTTCTAGTATAACTCAGCAGTTAATGCAGTGAGTTTGTAGAACCATTGGGGATTCTAAGAATCTGTGGACCATTGATTGACACTATATATCACCAAGTGCTTTCACATCTGCCATGTTGGTGTGTTGTTTTTATAACACTAATTGAATCTGGGCTACATAAGTTTTAAAAGACTCTGGACCAGTTTCTTCATTCATTATGAAGAAGATACAGTTTCTGGTAGCTCTACTCTCTACTCTGTGGGATATAGTAGACACCCCAATTGCAGCTGCATAATCATGGTCTCCCCACCTTTGCATTTATCACAATTGCCAGAGAGTGAATTCTTCCAAAGAAGGGTGTGAATTATAAGAAGTGGCAGTAATTGTATTCTCACTGTCATGCATTATGACAATTTAAAATATGATTTTAGCAACAAAACAAAAATTTTGTAGTATCAAAACTAAAATATCACAAACCATAAAAGAAAGGATCCTTCTCCTTCACCTGTTTGGTTACATTACACAGGAGGCCTTGTTACATGTTGGACAAGGTATCTGCGAATTGTGTTATATTCAGATTCACAATGGAAGCCTATATAGCAAGTTTTAAAAACAAACCAATTCTATAATACATGTATCAACATGGATAAATCTTAAAAACATAATGGTGAGTGAAAAAGCAAGTGGTAGAATAATACTATTGTAATCATAAAAACATAGAATATATTATTTAGGGGCATGCACATACGTAGTAGACATATATATGAACATGCATGTGGAAGTCGCACACCAATTTTTAGCCAGTGGCTCATTATGCTCATGGGGAGGAAGGGTGAGAGGCAGTGAAAGAGCTTCATGGTGTCAGTTGATGGTACAAGAGGGGTTTCCAAATCTCTCTGTAACTTTTCATGGGGAAGAAAGACATAAACCAAATATGTAAAACTTTTTATAAGGCATTAACATTTGCTAAATCTTAGTGAGTACACGTTTTTATTATTTTCTGTACTTTTATGTGTTTGAAATATTTCACAATAATAATAATGGAAATGATAAAGAGAATTTCCAATTCTAAATGGGAACTAGCTAGTAATGCTCAATACTGTTTCTTCTAATTTTTCACTAAAATTCCTAAGGAAGCATAAGAAAAGATGGAAAGCCACAACTCAAACTAGGACACACCAACACGGTAACTCTAGAATCTGGGAGAAGTTGATTCACAGTAAGAGTTGAATGGGGCTGGATGGAAAGTAACTTGCCCAGGTTCTGGGTAGCAGCCTGTGTCTCATACGTCCACTGTGCCTTTTGAGGAACAAATAGGGTGTCTATGTGATAGTAGGGGTCATTGGTAGAAACGCCCAGAACAATTTTTTTTTAAAAATAAGATGAACCATGCTTATTGTAACATTTAGGAAAATATAGAAAAAAAGAAAGTAGGGAAAAAGAAGCCATGACTTTACTGTGTAAAACCAGCCAGTCGTCCTTTCCACCCCAGCGCTACCATGACTTCTGACAGAAAGAAGGAAAGGAGACGTTCAATGACACTTCTTTCATTGATTGTACAATGTGGAGGTGCTCAGCCACAGAGGGACCCTCACTTCATTTCAACCTTAAACTCAAAAGCCACTTGGAATATATGTGTTTGAGATGGGACATTTTCTTTTTCCACATGAAATGTTTTTCCTGAATCTCTTTATTTCCTGTTTCTTTCTTAACTTTAGTTCCCTATAGGAATACATCAGTGTCCAGAAAATAAAAAGAAAAAGGAAAAAGGAATGTTTTAAATTTAAAAAAACTAAAGCATGCACAGCATTGTTGGAAAAAATCTAAAATTACATGTTGATGCTCTAACTTTAAATTGAGAGACCTGATTTGCATAAAGGGACATTTGTGGAGATAAATAGAATACAAAAATGAATTTCTGGATTTAGAACTTCCCTAGTTTTATATCAAGGAATGTTTTTACAATCAGGATATATATATATATTATTTTAAAGAGATTT
Organism: Tonatia bakeri; assembly: GCA_004024845.1. Lineage (NCBI taxonomy): Eukaryota > Metazoa > Chordata > Mammalia > Chiroptera > Phyllostomidae > Tonatia > Tonatia bakeri. The sequence goes on from PVIA01001738.1 coordinate 144,388, forward strand.
TAAAGGAAACTCTGGTCTACCTTTATCTGTAATGGCCCAGTTGGGAGTTGCTATAATAATCCTTTTGCTTTTATGTGGCCATCTGGAGGCCTATTAAAAGGAGTATCTAAAACAGACTCCTCAAGTGTGCTGAGTTTGTATGTTTTCTCCAAGTCACCAAAACAGGAACATTTTTCCTACTGCAGGGAGAAGTGACCCTTTACAGAGAGGAGTAGGGTTAGGGGTGGTGAGAGAGAAGAGACTCTGAACCATCAAGAGGCATAACTTAACCTCTCACCCTTGCCATTGTGCACAAGTTTTAAGAATTGTGGCTTATGCTGGTACATGCATTTTAACGGAACAAGGATCTACAGCAAACTTTCTTTACACCTCTGGGGCTCTGTGATGAGATGGAAGAGGTTAAGAAGTGTGGGAATGAGAAGCATTGAGAATTTAATGAAGCATCATGTTTCAACGGGATAATATTCTGTTTTTGATTTGTGTGGAAGGCAAATATGAAATATTGAAATAATATTTCAAGTTTACAGTTGTGTGGCTCAGATAGATATACCGAATATTCTTGCCTTTCAGAAAGCTACACCTTTCATCAAGAGTATAATCCAACAGAGTTTAAGACATAAGAGTAGGTTGTGAAATGGAATTAGATACAAGTTGGCATTTGTCTTCGGTAGATTATTAAAATTGCCACGGTAAGAACTCTGCTCATAAAGACAGAACAAGTTAGCAGGGGCTGGATATCATTTGTCCAAAATAGAGTCTTTTCTCTACACTCATTAACCATCTTGCCCAGTAATGTGGTCGTATCCTATTAAACCTGATACATCAAAAATTGGAAAAAAAAAATTAGTTGCTGTCTCAAACTGCACTGCAACTCAGATCTAGGACCAAATAAGATGCATTAATTGCTTTACTGCTTCACCGCAAAGCCACTCTTAAAACATAATTCCTTAATGAAGTTCGTTAATTTGTTCATGGCAGTACACAAGCTGTTCAAAATGACACAGAATTGCACTCTGTTTTCTAACCCCTGCAGTTTCTTCTGTTAGTCACTCTGTCTTGTGTTGTTATCCCATGGATAGTAATTATTTTATAGTGGCTGTAATTAGGAGAGAATTAGGCTTGGTAAACAAAACCTGCCTTCTCCTGTTAATAGCTAAGGATAATAAATTTGGCTCTGACATTCACTATATTTGGACAAGGCTTGGCCTACTTCCAGTTTTCCCAATAAGAACTTTATTATATAATTATGCCTTGGAGGGGCTCATATTACAAGGTAATTTTTTTTTTGTAAAGACACATATTGCATGGCTTCCAGCCAGTAAATGATATACTGTAATATATGCCTCCAATAAATGTTTTAAACAAAATCTCTCAAAGCAATATCCTGCGAGAGCTACACACTGCTCTTCGGCATATATTATTTACAGGATTTGTTTGTCGAGTGTTTCATAATGTAAATTATTTCCTTTTGCTCATGCTATCCACTGTTATGACATTTCTTAAAAAAAAGGCCTAAGTGATTTCTATCAGTAAATGACATATTTGGACCCCCATCTTCCCACATCCCAGTTCCTGAAGGTGGTGTCCATAAGAGTATACCCCCCAAAAAGAGGGGGTACTTAATGTTCTATTCTTTTGTAAAGGTTGGCTGCTATTTGGCACAAGTTATGTCATTTTTTGCTTTAAATGATTGATTTTCTATTCCATTTTTGACATAAGTGAAATAAAATTATTGTGTCCCACTACAAGCCAGATCTCTGATGATTCATTTGCCTTTAGTCGAACCCTTACTGAAAGGGTCACTTAAACTTCTATAGATCAGTGATCATACATGACATCACAAAATGCTAAGGAGAATAGCATTGAAAAGAGGTTCAAAACCAAATCATAGAAATACAACATCTACTTAGAAAAATCATAAGAAAAGAGGCATAAGTTAAATTAACTTTAGAGCAAGGAAAATTATTAGATTTTAAGTAATACAAAGGGAATGACACAAGATACTATTTTCTTAGAAGTTAAATTCAAAATTAGAGCAATTCTTAATTCTTTAATATTAGGCATAAGGACTTTACAAAGGAGGGCAATAATATTTTAAAGGTCCTTTGGAATTTTATCTCCAGACACTCGGCTTATATTTAAAACCCAATGTAAAGTGAATTAAAATAACACGCGTAAAATTATCCCCTACCCCCAACACACATATACTCACACACACACACATATACACATATACTTATAAACATAGATATATATATATACACATATATACAGGGTATATCCTTATTAGCTGAATATCTATCTCGGATACCCCAATTCATTTGCCATGTGTATCAAGGTTTACAAGTGGCTCTTAAAGAAGAAGTCAACTAGTTTCTAAGAAGGTTGTTAACATTGATTAAGGATCCCCAATTTTTTAGTCAGATTTTCAAGGGCCATGATGTGAAAACTTATAGAAATTACACATTCATAAAAAGCCTTTCTTGAGTGAGATTCGATTCTGGCCTCTCTGTTCTCATTTCTGGAGAGGACAATAAGTGGCTGCTACGTTCTTCTCCTAAAGTATATTCCTCACTTTTAGCAGAGTGCCTTGAATTTCACTGGGTGTCTTCTGGCATTCAGAAGTGCTGCTGCCCTCCATTCTCCCCATCTCTGCCCTGGTGTTGACCAGAGCGTGAAGACCAGAGATCTCTGTCATTGGTCTCTTACTTATTATCACAGAGACTTGAACCCTCACATAAATAAGCATTTGTTATATTTCTGTTTGCTAAATAGCATAGTTTTGGCATTCGTATTTAATGTTTTCTGTAAGAAAAATAATTATAATTATTGTGCTCCTCCAAGAACACAATTCCTTCGGTAAGGTTAAACTATCAAAAATGTGTATTCTAATGTAACAGGGTTGCTGGACAAACTACTGGGAGGTAATTCATTTCACTTTAGCATTTGTTGAGTGTCTACTACATGCACTGAAATATCACGAAAACCAGGAATGTGTTGAAGTAGGCAAGATTTTTTTCCTTAGTGGTTTATGTAGCTCAAAGCCCATAAGGCAAAGATCGTATTTACCCCCCAGGAAATCCCACAAAGAGAGAGGGAAGCTTTGTCTTCCACACTGGTAGGGGTTACTGCTGCTGCTGCTTTTCTCTTCTTTACAGAAAAAAACAAGAGTGCAGTGACATCAAGTCGCATGTTGAAAACAATGCAGTCAATTGATGGGAAAGTTTTTCCAAAACCAGTGATTCAGAAGCTGATTTTCTCTGTGTAGCTCTTGCATTGTTATGCCCTTTCCCATGTTAGAATTATGCTTTAATTAGAAAAGTGTTAATTTTCCTACTGTTAATGAGCAGGTACCAAGTCTTTCATTCCTCACAAGAAGAGTAATCACAAAAATGGGGCAAAAGAATGGGAAAGTACTCCAGGTTTGCAGGGACCAAAATACTTTCCTTCTGTGAAAATGACCTACATGAAACTAACGTCATTAATTGGCAGACTTCGCATCTCAGCCAGAAAGGAAGTTTTATCTCAGTCTAATAATGGCAAGTGCTTTATTAGGAGTTAAAAATTACCATTATCAAACTTTCTAAGTGGCTAAAATAATCATTTTGATAAGTCTGTAAACAGACTGTCAGAGAAAGATGCTTTGGGTTTTGAAGGTATATGTTGGCACGAAAATTTTAAAAATTTTGTCTCCATAATGAGTTTGAAAAAAAAATGACTCCAAAAGTAACAAAATCATAGACACTAGAGATAGGAGAGGCCTATTAAGTTGTGTCATTTAGCCCATGCTCACAGAATCTCTGAAAGATATTTGTCTACTGAGGTTTATCATTCCAGAATTGTATCTTTTATTTCTGAGAAGACACTTCCTCTGTATCACTTTGAGGAGAGCAATCTTAAATCTTGACTTGCCAACCCACCCCGGTTTTAGCCCTGTATGCAACACACCAGCGAGGTGAAGATCTTTTCTTTCCCCTTCCATGATCCATTGTGTCCTTGAAACTTCCAGTTTACAAGATTCTCTTCTAACTTCAAAACCATGACACTCCTATGGAGTTGGGTCATGATGTAGTCACTCTATTAAGTTGCTTTAATCCATCCTCATAAATCAATCCCTTTAGCTCCTTCATCATGGCTTTGGCTGTTTTGTGACATCTGCCCATTTTTTCACATGATTCTCAGCCCCAAGCAGAACTCTAGGTGAGAACTGGCTCTTCAACAGCACAAAATAATCATAATCTCCCCTAATTATGCAGGTATTAGTCACCAAGGATTAGAACACCAGAGATCCTGAGTTAAAAGAGGTAAAGTAACCTCAAACATCGTATTTTGCTGACCCTTTATTCTCTCTGGTGCATTTGTTACATAAGGCATCCCCGACCCACACTATGTACGATAATACATGGTCTGGCGGGAAAAGACAAAAAAGTCAGTTTGTGTCAGAGCAGTTAACTTGGCTTTCACAATTCCTCCCCTGCTGTCCTCCTAGTCCCACTTCAGCTGTATTTCATTCCATTAACTACAGCAATGGGTATTGGCTCACAATGAATGTGTGTGGGTGTGCATGTGTGTTTGTATTTGAAATAGTGTATACAGATAACTCCAAATAGCTCCAAAAGTGACTGTGTAATTAGAGAAACTATTTCCCTGTTGTTGATGGTTATTTCTTAAAACATCATCTGTCAACCTAGGATACTGGGATTGATGTTCTGAATATATATTTTTTAAACCCTAAGGAAATATCTTCCCCATGTCTGTGCCCTAACTTCTTTGCTCTCATCCTCGATCTTTCTTGTAGTCTGATTATGAGATTAATTCCCAGAGGGCTATCAAGATCCACTGTGGATGTTAAAGAAATGGGTTCAGGTTAAGCTCTTGTAAAGTCCTGAACTCTCCACAGACTGTTCCAAGCACTTTGAACTGAAGTTTTGAATTTTTCTATTAGTTAGTAGAAAAGGTAAAATATGCTCAAACACCATGACTTCCAACTGCAATGAGTGTAGCAGAAATCTAATCACTTACATGATGGAAAAAACAATTTGTGGTTTACCTGGGAAAACTACTGTATTCACAAGATGTTTTAGTTTTTGCTAGGAGAAATAGTATTTTGGACACAGTCTTAATTCTGTGTCTTAATGCTAATAACCAGATGTGGAGAATACACTGGGTCTCTTTTGTACTGACAGATATAGGATATGTGATAAGGTTCAAAAATTTGTTTGAAAATATCCATTGTCATTACTCAGTAGCTAATTAAATAGAGAAAGATCAGTATCTTTTGAAATTTTGAATATAATTTTTGAATTGAAATTTTGACAAAACCAGCATAAGTAGGCATTCATGTAGAAGGCCAGACACACACTTAGGGAAACACACCTGAAATGTTAAACCTAAAGTGCTCGATAGAAAAAAATGAGCAGTGTGCTGATGTGCAAGCTTAAGAGTTTCAAAAGACGTCTCTTTGACCAGCAAATGCCTCTCCTCTGTTCAGCAGTTCCTAGTATGTCTTTTACAGGGAATAGGGCCTTGTGTACCTTAAAATAAGGCTTATGATACAAATATATATACTAGAAATGTGTCCAGCAACATTTTAGTTTACAATAAGCTCTAAATGGCTGACCACTTACAATGTACCCATTCTAATAAGGAAGCATAATGACCCCATAAAAGGAGAAAAAAGGTGTTGTTAGGGCAGAAAGAAGAGACCTAACATTCTGAGAACAAACTTGACATTTTTCTTAATTGCAACTTTCTCACACCAAAGATTAAGTAACCCTGAGGGTGGGGATGGAGGTGGGAATCATCTTCACTCCTCAGTTTCCTTAGCTTTAAAATGTGAGGGTTAGAGGTAATCTGTGCAGTAGCTTTTTATTTTCCCCTCAACATGCAAAGCACACCTCCTTCATCCCATAGCTGTCTCTGTCCTTTGAACTACCAGGATAAGAACCTAACCTCACTGCACCCAAAATGAGTCTCCTTCTAGAGAAGCACAGTTTAAACAGAAACATACAGAAGTGGGTGAAAATCAGATCATTAGGCTTTCCCTTTCACTCTCTTTCATTGCTTATCCCTGTATGAAATCTTCTTTGAATATATGTATATACACACACATATATATACTCACACACATATATATACACACCTACATACATACATACATAGAGATATAGCTTGTATCTCTCTACCACATTATAATCTCCGTTAAGACAAGGATCATATTTTCTTTGCCTTAAACTGTTTCCAGCATATAGTTTCTCAATAATTTTTTAAATGAATGAATTAATGACTCATTAATGTTTTTTTTAGAAGGCATGGTTAATACTTGGCAACTTATCAGTAGCTTGGGGCTATGAGATACAGGTCTTTAAATCATAAGTGTTTAAATCTCTTTCAGAGAAGAAACTGAATAGATGACTTTCCTTACTTGACGGCATCTGAGCAGAACCCAGCAGAAGGCACAGGGGGCAGAGCGATGCGTGAAGAGAACGAATGTATGAGCATGCTAATTAGTTACATATGCCCTGGTGCTGGCGGGCACACAGAAGGTGAGTCTGCTGATGGTGGTAGGAGAAAACGTGGGGTCCATGGCTTGATAAAAAAAAAACAATCCTAGTTCTCTGTTTAATCCCCGTGGGCTCCATTCACTTGGAGAGTGACATCCATGCATTCAATTGAATCTACTGGATTCAGTGAGATGAGCACTAGACACAAGTGGCAACCACATGTTTCTCCTTAGTGACGGTCCTGGCTGGTGACCAATTCCAGAAAAATGTCATGCAGGCTGGGAACTTAAAAGGCCAAAACAGCAGCTACCTTTTCTAATGTTTTTCATAACAAATAATAAAACACTGTGAGGAAGCACAAGGGAGAAGGATGCCAAACAAGGCCCCCGCAAATAAAACCAAGAATTCCCCCAAGATACTGAGCTTAACAAAGGAAAAATGCAGTGGCTGTGAATGTGACTCGTGTCCAAATCTTCCTCCTGGTACATAAGGGGATGCCTTCACTTAGCTATTGCTGTCCCTGAGCAGAGGTGAGAGGGAGGGTGGTAATAACAAAGGCAGTCCCTGATGATGGCAAGTCTAATTACAGGAGGAAAAAAAAGTGCAGGGAAAGAAAAAGTTTGGTTTTCCCAAGACGTCATTTTATTACCAGCCTGACACTGCAACATTAAGGGTCATTTCTTTACGGTCACTAAAATACCAAAACAGTCAGAAAAACAGCACAGAGGCCATAGCCAAAGGACCTGGTGCTTCATTTCTGAAAAATTTTTCCCACAATGGCAGCTTTTAAAAATTGTTTCTCCTCTTTTAATTAAAGAAACAAATTTCTTCTTCTGGATATGTATAAATAGCCACCAGGATAAAAAGAAGTAGTAGGGTGGGAAGAGAAAGGTGAAGAATAAACAGAGAGAGAGGGAGAGAGAGAAAGATAAAAAGAGAAAGAGAGAGAGAGAGGGAGAGAGGGAGAGATCCAGAGGTTTAAAGCATTAAGAAAAGAAAAACATGATATCATTTTTAGAGAAAAATTTTCTGGAAATTAGAAAAACATCTTGCCACGTACATTAAATTAGATTTTCCTTAAATGACTAATAATCTTTTAAGGCCTACTCTTAATTATTAAATAGGTTGAAAATGAAAAGATAATAAATGCTGTAAATCTAGAGAAGGTTCTTCTGAAATGCTACTATTTTTCCCATAGTATATTCTAGTAAAGGATATCGATTATAGTTACCACACAGTGATAAATAAATACAATGTCATTTTCTGCATATGAGCCATATTCTCACTCTTTATTAATTTAGATAGGACAACTTCATTAGTTGGAATTCATGAGGATTTACTATGTACACAATGAAATGTTTAGAAAGAGGAAAAATATAGTTTATGCACATCTATTAGAACTACAAATATCCTCAGATATTTCTTATTACACTTACTCCTAACACAAATTTCTGCATAAAAATCCTGCAGTTCATTTCCTTTATAAAAAGTGACATGCTTCTACTGAGAAAATCTGGAGTCGCGGAGCTTCTAAAACACATTTAGTGGTACTGCAAACCTTTATTAGTTGTAAATGAAATTTATGTAACACAATACATATTCTAACCGTAAATTCCTGAAAACGTACTTTTTGTTTGTGGTTTTCCTCCATGCCTGAAAGGTGCGACAGAATGTGGACATGAAAGTGAAAGTGTCCAGACCCTTTGCTGTAGGGGCGCATCCGTTCCCTGCCTTAGGCAGCTGTCAGTGGAGAATGTAGCCACCATCAAGAGGGGCAAAATTTTCTTTTTCCAAGTATTTTGATAAAGGAAGTCTTTAAATTTGCTTTCTTCTTTTTCTCATGCTATTTCATTTCAGTTCTACAAAATTAGACAATTCTTGCCTGCTCTCAAAGTCCTATATGTAAAGAGCATATATTTTAGTTTACCGATGTTGAGGGTATTTTTACATCATAAAGCTGATTCTGAACTGATCTTACTTTCATTCTTTCCTCTTCACATTACTAGGGCATTTAAAAATTTTTCAGTGAGTGTTCATTATATTCAGAATAAATTGTGAGCTTATCGCCATGGCCCACAAGGTCCTAATTGACCACCACAGCGAATCGCTCCGAGGCCTTCCTCCTCCACTCACCATTGCTCTCACTGACCTTCCATCAAGGTCCTGTTCACCTCCAGGTTGGATCTCTTACTTCTGCTTGGTATGACTTACCTGCTCCTTTTTCCTTTGAGTCTCACTTCAGATGTCACCTCCTCAGAGAGAACTTCCCTGGCCACACTTCTAAAGTACTTTGTTCAGTTACTGTCCCTTCCCCTAGTTATTTCCTCCAACTGCATTCTTTATAGTCTGTAGTTTTTTGGTTAGTGATGTACTGGCTTTACAGTGTCTGCCTTGCCCAGGCCACCAGCAGAATAAAGCTCCATGAGAGGCAACATCTTGTCTGTTATGTTCACTTATGTATCCTCGGAACCTAGCACAGTGCTTGGTATACAGTAGATACTCAATAAATGAATGCATTCACTGATGATGGGAGAGTGTTGTCACTTCTACATGAAATCATTGAACTTCTAAAAGGTAAACAGATACAAGGTAAGACTTCCTGAACACTGATCAGATCCTACAGGCAGATCTGAAAGGGAATTTTTGTGTTTACTAAAAATTTATTTTTAATTATTTAACCTAATTTTTTGCTTATCTTATGGAAGCTTTTGCTGTGCTTGAGTTCTTTTGTAACAGAGCTGTGTATGTCTGTGCCTTTTTAAAATGGCCATATTCTTGACTCCATAAGCTCAAGGGACTAAGAAAACTGGTGCTAGAGCTACTTATCACTAATCATCAGTAATACTGCAACATTTTGATTACCACTTATCAGATTTGGAACCCAATCTATATCACTAACTATGTTAATAAATAAAAATTTCGACATCTCCCAGATGTTTCTGGTGCTACATTTTGATTTGGTGAGATTTTAGGGATAGGTTTAGGACCAATAAGAAATTTAAATTAGATATATATTATTTTCATTGGACATATTGAGGTTTGTAAGGATCTTTGAATACCTCTGGGAATGCTCAAGCGATAGGAATTGCTGCTACCCTAATTAGATGGCTCATGCTGAGCCCCTCCATAGCTTCAGGATGCAGGCTGGTTACCAGAAACACCAATGACCTGATTTGAGGCTTCCAACTTTAGGGCATCTGACCTCTCTGTGGAGTGGAGGTGGGAGTGGTATTGGAGATTGAATTGAAACCTCAGTAAAAACTCTGGACATCATTTTCTCTCAGGCCTTGTCTATGTGAGTCTACTTTTGACTGGTCTTTCTGATCTGTATATATCCTGTATAATAAAACTATAATCTTGACTACAGCACTTTCTTTAATTCTGTGAGCTATTTTAGTGAATTATTAAATGTGAGGGAGGTTGTGAAAACCTTAAAATTTTTAGCCAGTCAATCAGAAGTGCAGGTGGCCTGGATGGTCTGGAGACCCCCAAACTGAAGCTAGCTTAAAGTTAAGGCATCCTTTGAAGGACTGAGCCTCCCACTTGTGAAGTCTGATGCTAACTCCAGGTAGTGAGTGTCAGAACTGTACTGTAATGCACCCAACTGAAGGTCAGTAGAATAGTTATCTCCTCCATTAATATTTAAAATTTCTCAATCACTTCATTCTTTATAACTGCAAGAAGTTGTGCCCTCTTCTGTATTTCTGATAGCTCGTGTGGAGATACCTACGGTTGCTAGTCTTTTATCAATTTGAACTCAAGTTCCCTGATCAATTTTAATTCCTTTGTCCATTCAGCAAATTTCATTGAGCACTCTGTAAGCACTAGACATTGCATCAAATCTTGGGAATTGGGTTACCGGTATATCAGTGAATATGACATAAATGTTTCCCATTCTAACGGAGCTTACAGCCTATCAGCAAAGACCAAGATACCCTAATGAACAGACAAACATGAGTGATCATAAAATGAGTCCCCTAATCCCTCATTATTCATTTTCTCTTTCCTCAGCACTTAACTTCAAATATGGTTATAGCTCCTACTCCTTTATTTTCTGAGTTGCCACTAACAGAGTGTGTCTATGTCTTACAGACTTTTTAAAATTTCTTTTATTCTTTTATTATGTTTAATTAATCTTTATTGTATTTTCCATTAGCACTTATCCTCGTTATACTCCCCTCTTCCCTGTAAACACCACATTGTGACTTTCAATATTTGTTTGAGAACAATGCAAGGAAAATACTGCACAGAATTAGAAACAACTTCATCTAATTATCAGACATCATCCTCTCTGAAATTCCTAACTCACCATCATTACAGGAAGTTCATTGTGGGCCATCTCCCTCGGATTACTAACATGCCACCGTGTTGCTGTGGCTGCTTCTCCTTGCAGAGGACCTCTCTTCTCTCTCCTTGTCATTTAATTGAAATATTCCTGCTTGTTTAAATAATAAAAATAGGAGCCAAATTGGAGTGAAAGATCCACCACAGCACTATCAACAACAAACCGACGAAAATTAACATAGGTGGGATGAGAATAAGAGGGAAGAAAAAAACAAAGGAAAGCTTAAGAGATGTCTAGAGGAATAGAAAGTGATTTTGAAATGATAGAAAGTGAGGGAATACTAAGAGTGATGAATGAAAGCCAGGCTAAGACAGGGAAAAATTAAAATTTGAGACAAAAAGAAAAAGAAAAAAAAAGAAGAGTAAAGAAAAATAAAAGGGAAGGATGAAAGAGAAAAAGAACAAAGAAAAAACAGGTTAAGACAGAGCAAAATTAGAAATTTGAGATAAAAAAGAGGAGGAGAGAGGACTGGTAAAATTTGAGATTTGAAATACAAAATTAGTGAAGCTGTAGAGATAATTTTTTTTAAATAAAGCCACAGCAACAACTATCATATCCACAACCAACTAGCAAAGATTGCTAAATGTGGAGAGAGAACACAGGCATTTTAAGAGCAGGGGCAAAGGATGTGAGATGATCATTGACAAGAAAATTGGTTTTGTGAGACTGGATAGGAGAGAAATAGTAAGAGTTCAGAATGGAAACAAGTTGTAACAAGAGGAAAAACAAAATTTACAGTGAAAATAGTGAGAGGAAAGAAGGTAAAATGGGGTAAGAGAAGGGAGGGTCAAAGTATGTGAATTGAAATAAACTACAGTATAAAATCTATTCATTTAATATGTGCAAACTTGATGGACAAGAAATGAATATTAAAAAGCTATGTAGGAAAAAAATATTGCAAATCACTGAGAAGACCACAGTGGATTTCATCTTAGTACCCTTTAGTATTTACCACTGTTTTTTATTTCTGGGTCTGTCTCTGGTGATATCAGGTGTTGACCCTGTCTGATCTTAGGCATCCTGTTTCAGACTTCCAGGGATCTACTGATTATGGCTGATTCCTTCATTTGTTAATCTAGTCACTCTGCACTCTGAAGTCAGGCTTAAGCACCATAGGTGGGGCAGAGTCCCTTGTGGGGGCAGCGCTATTGCATCCCCTCAGGCTTCTGCCACTTCGAGGGGAGTGGTCTGCTTGATCAGGATGGCTGCTACCATATGTAAGATGACTCAATATCGAGAGCCCAGTGGCTACTCTGTCAGTTCTCTCCCCCCAAAGCCTCTGTCCCTGGTCTTTCCAAAACCTATGTGACACAGTGAAGGCAGTCCTGAGAGTCTGAAAGTTGGTAGCAATACCAGCCTACCTAAAAAAGATAGAAACATTTCAAATAAATAACCTAACCCTATGTCTACAAGAACTGGAGGAACAACAAAAAGCAAAGCCCAGAGGCAGTAGAAGAAAAGAAATAATCAAGATATGAGAAAAATTAAATGACATAGAGACTAGAAGAACAATTCAAAAGATCAATTGATCTAGGAGCTGCTTGTTTGAAAAGATGAACACAATAAAAAAGCCTTTAACCAGACTCATCAAGAAAAAAAGGTAGAGAAGAAATAAATAAATAAATAAATAAATAAATAAAATCCAAAATGAAAGAGGAGAAATTACAACTGATACCACAGAAATAAAAAGGATTGTAAGAAATTACTACAAACAACTATATGCCAGGAAATTTGAAAACTTGCATGAAATGGACAAATTTCTAGAAAAATATAATCTTCCAAAACTGAATCAAAGAAGCAGAAAGCCAGAACAGACCAATAACAGCTAATGAAATTGAAGCAGTAATAAAAAATCTCCCAGCACCCCAAAGCCCTGGACTGAGCAGTCAGTCTCACAGGAAAATTTTACAAAACATTTAAGGAAAAGCTAACCCCTATCTTTCTTAGGTAATTCCAAAAACCCAAGAAGAAGAAAGACTCCCAAACTCTTTTTATGAGGCCAACATCATCTTAATCTCAAAACCAGATGAAGACACAACAAAGAAAGAAAACTACAAGCCAATATCGCTGATGAACATCGACACCAAAATCCTCAACAAAACATTGGCAAACAGCATGCAGTAATACATTAAAAAGATCATACACCATGATCAAGTGGGATTCACCTCATGGATTCAAGGGTGGTACAATATTCACAAATCAATAAACGTAATACATCACATAAACAAAAGGAAAGACAAAAATCATATCAATAGATGCAGAAAAAGCATTAGATAAGGTATGGCACCATTTATAACAAAAGCACTCAGCAAAGTGGGAGTAGAGAGAGCATACCTCAACATAATAAAGGCCATACAGCCAACATCATACTCAACAGATAAAAACTAAAAGCTTTCCCACTAAGATCGGGAATAAGAAAAGGATGCCTGCTCTCACCAATTCTATTCAACATAGTATTGGAAGTCCTAGTTACAGCAATCAGACAAGAGAAATAAATAAAAGGCATCCAAATTAGAAAGAAGGAAGCAAAACTGTCATTGTTTGCAGATGACATGATAGTATACATAGAAAACTCTATAAACTCCACCAAAACACTGTTCAACCTAATAAGTGAGTTTGGCAAAACAGCAGGATACAAAATCAATATTCAGAAATCGAAGGCATTTTTGTGCACCAACAATGAAATATCAGAAACAGAAATCAGGAAAAAAATCCCATTTGCTAAAGCAACAAGAAAAATAAAGTTCCTAGGAATAAACCTAACCAAGGAGGCAAAACACCTATAATCAGAAAACTACACAACTATGAAGAAAGAAATGAAGGAAAACACAAATATATGGAAGCATATACTGTGCTCATGGATTGGAAGAATTAACATCATCAAATGTCCTTACTACCCAAAGCAATTATAGATTCAATGCAATCCCTATTAAAATGACATATTTCATAGAGATAGGACAAACATTTCAAAAATTTATATGGAAACATAAATGACCCCACATAGCCTCAGCAATTTTGATGAAGAACAAAGTGGGAGGAATCACATACCTGACATCAAACTATGTTACAAGGCCATTATAATAAAAACAGCCCGGTACTGGCCCAAGAACAGACACCTAGATGGATAATACAGAATAGAGAGCCCAGAAATAAATTTGTTTCTCTATAGTCAATTAATTTTGACAAAGGGGGCAGAAGCACAAAATAGAGTAAAAATAGCCTTTTCAACAAATGGTATTGGAAGATCTGGACAACCACATGCAAGAAAATGAAACTCGACCACCAACTCACATCATACACAAAAATAAACTCAAGATGGATAAAAGACTTAAATATAAGTTGTGACACCATAAAAGTCCTAGATGAGAACATAGGCAGGAAAATCTCAGATATTCCATGCAGCAATATTTTCACCAATATATCCCCTAGAACAAGGGACATAAAGGAAAAAAAAAATAAACAAATAGGATTTCATCAAATTAAAAAGCTTCTTCATGGCTAAAAAGAAATCAGCAAAATGAAAATGGAACCAACAGTATGGGAAAATATATTTGCCAATGTTACCTTGGACAAGGATTTGATCTCTAAAATATGTAAAGACCTCACATGACTCCACTCCAGGAAGATGAACAATCCAATTTTAATAAAATGGGCAAAGGACCTGAACAGACATTTCTCCAAGGACATACAGATGGCCCAGACACATATGAAAAGATGCTCAGCATCATTAGCCATCAGAGACATGCAATTTAAAATCACAATGAGTTACCACTTCACACCGCTCAGAATGGCCATCAGAAACAAATCAACAAACAATAAATATTTAGTGAGGATGTGGAGGAAAGGGAACCCTAGTACACTATTTGTTGGAATGCAAACTGGTACACAATGGAATACTATGCAGCACAAAGAAAGAAGGAGCTCCTACCTTTGTGATAGCATGGATGAAACTGGAGAGCATTATGCTAAGTGAACCAAGCCAGGTGGTGAAAGACAAATATCATCTGATCTCACCTATAAGCGGAACCTAATCTACAAAACAATCAAGCAAGCACAATAGAACCAGAGACATTGAAATAAAGAACAAACAGAGTAATCAGAGGAGTGGGGGGAGTGCTATAATGGGGCAAAGTAGGCAGAGGATCATCAAGGAACATGTATAAAAGACCTGTGGGCAAAGTCAAAGGGGGGGTGGATTGAGGGTGGGAGGTGGGATGGGTGGGGCAGGTGAAAGTTTAGTGGGAAAATGGAGACAACTGTACTTAAACAGACAAAAAAATATCCTACTAGGTTACTTTGAAGAGTGCCCTTATGGCTCAATCTCTTTCTTTCAGACAATGCCTAAAGAAGGAACTACTTGTACCTGACAGAGCAGTTTATTAAATATGTACTTACATAAAACATCAGTCTTCTTTCTAATATAACCCCACTCTACCACCAAATGCAAGAATGTCTTCGGGGTAAAAAATAATGTCACAGTGCCAGAAATGTATTACAAATATTAATGCTAAAGGTATTTTTTGAACACTTCTCCTCTTCTACTACACTATTCTCTTTCACTTTGTCCAGTTTGAATATATAAGATTGTTCAGTATATTGTTTATATTAATATTTAACTTATGTATTTATCAATAAAAGTATAGTTAATCATGTGGGAAAAGATTATGGATTTTATTTATCCTCACTTTTTTCCTTAGTAACATAGGTTTTTAAAATATTTATATTATCTCTATCTATATCTATCTGTTTATAATGGGAGAATATGTGTATATTTTATTATATAATATAAACATATAATTATATTAAGTTATGAAAAGTTTGATATTGAACAATGACCACATGCTATGTAAAACTCGATATTAAAAAGGAAATAAGGTAAGGTCTTTAGCATAGTTTCATTTCATGATTTTTGTTCCATCAGGCATTGGTTACTTCTACATGCAAAATTGTTTAAATAGTTTTTCTTAAAATAACCAAGTAAATAATTTGAATATATTTTTGCAGAAATAAACTATATTTGCCTTACTTTAATTAATTTTGCACAGTATAGACATAGATATTGCTTTAATATTCCCTCTACCAAGTACACTTCCTATTGAGATGACGTCAAAGGACTTTGCAGTGTAGACAGACCCATAAATCTACCTAGTTTCATACTGAGATGAAGATCTCCAAACTCAAATTCAGTATAGGTCATAAGCAGTGCAATGAATCACATTCTGCAAAGGCATTTGACCTGACTGCAAATTATTTCCATGTTTTGTAGATGCAACAGACTGTATAAGGAAACACTGTCCCTTTTGTCCGTAATCCCTAGGAGATGATGTATGGGCATACTGAGCACACCTAGCATGGAGACTGGATTTGACTTGGGTACAATCTCCTGAACTACAATGAATCCACTTTTATTTGACTGCATTCAGGTTACAAGGAGTAGCTTTAAGTGCCTAATATGTGCCAGGTACTTCAATTGAAGTGCTGAGTGGAGAAACCATCATTGGCTTTTTAGTAACCAGTTGAAAACCACAACAAAAACAGAGACAAAAGCTCACATTTAGAAATTTTCTTTTGTTGGAAATGACTTTATAGCAGTTCCTCCTCAGTGTAATATGCTAAAACTGTTGGTTGCCAGGAACTGCTTATAAAGCAAGTAATTTTTAAAGCTATCAGTTTACTTCTGTTAAAGAAAACACAGAGTACATAGGCGGAGAGGGGCAGATTTGGCACTGGTTAAGGCTTTAATGCCAAAAAATGAAATACTAATGCAGACCAAAATAAACAACTGTAAAATCTGCCTGTCAAAATAGGAGTTATGTCTGTGCTGTGCAGACTCAGAATCTAGGCTTTGCATGTTTTCTGCCACATGGCCCTCCACAGAAGCTGCTAACAGCTGCAGAAAGTGTCAAATGAATTTGAAGTTGGTGTCAGATCATCAAATCATTCTAAAAGAGTTTTGATTTATTAAGGTTAAATTATAGCTATCTGTGATTCTCTTGTTAATGCACAAATGAGGACAAGATGTCATTTTCCCACCACTCTATTTCCATTTATGTGCTTTAAATGCACTTTAAGGCAGAGAATCTTGAAGCGAGAGACCAAGTTTTACTGATTTGGGTAGGTAATTATTTACAATCAGTTAAAAGAAAATGGATGGTGAAAAAACAGCCCACAATTCACTTCTATAAAACCAATTCTTATTTATTTCCAAACAAATCAACTAATGGGAGATGAGAGATTTACAAAAGGAAATAGTTGTTTTGGACAGCTTTTCTCAAGGAATCCAAAGGTTAATAAAAAAATCCCACCCTGCTTTCATTTCATACTTGGAAGTTAATACCCCCTGACATCTTTACACTTAAATGCAATGCGCAACTAAGAAGAATTGGGTTCTAATTCTGTTTGAGCCATTCATTAGCTGAGTCACCTCTAGTAAGTTCTCAAATATGTCTGGGCTTCAGATTTTGTTTGAAAATAAAAAGGTATATTGTGTTCAGTTGTGTACCAGGGGGTCCGAGGAGCATTTTCATGAAGGTTATAGAGCATAGGCTGAAAGGAAGGTTTCTCTCATTCCCACCTTGACCAAAGCAGCTGTGATTATCTCAAAAACATTTATCTTGCTTTCAAAATATGGTTTTATTTGGCAAGGATTTTGACACTAAAAACAGAATAGCACTGCGCTGTGATTATATCTTTCTCCTCTTAAAGTTTATGGCCCTTCCTCTGTGATCTCTAGCTTCTTTATCCAGTTCAAGCTACCAGTTCCCAAGCAATTTATCTTCCTTTATGGTAAAGGACTAGAGCTGGGTAAAATTAAACGGAGTAGGTGGGTTTCCCTTAAGATGTGATCCAGATTTCACTTGCACAGGAAGTCATGAGAGCTGTCCAATTCGTGGAAAAGAGTCATTAAATGCAGTAAGATAGCTTTAGAGATTTTATAGTGGTTTATTTTGGTCCATTAGTAATTCATTTTTGGCATATCAGCCTCCACTAATGTCAAGTTGTACTCTGGGACTTTTGCAAAATAGATCACACTTAAGCATATTTTCCAGCTCTCAAAGCGATATAGAACATTTGTGCAGGCTTTTTTCCAATCCTGTACACAGCTGAAAAAAAAATTTGCTGCCTTAAGTACTATTAACTATCTCTCCATTGCCAAATACAAGGCCCGTTTTTAACTCTACCTTCTTCTGTCTAAGATGTAGGTCAGCAATGGCTCTCTACCATTGACATAACTCAGCTCATGTCACTGTTGGCTCCTGGTCTTCTTCCTTTTTCTTTTGCTTTAGGTATAAATATTAACTGATGCTTTAAAATATTTTATTTATTTCCACTTGCTATGCTCTGATAGCAGATCTGTGCTTAACCTGTATTCCCAAGCCTCCTTGTTAATTCCTTGCAGGAATTCAAGTCCTTATATATGAAGCCCACATCCACATCTCAACCCTGTTTTCCTCTTTTTTTTGGGGTGGGGGGGCTTCGTGTTATGTTCAATAGATGTTACCCCAATATCTCACATTAATCTGCTTGAAGCTAAATTTAACCTCCCTACTCCCTAGCTCCATACTGGTTCTTCTCTCTCATCTAGTCTATTAAAATCTGTAAGTGGCACCATAGGTATTCTAAGTCCTTTGCTCCTAGAAAAACAGATTTTAGACTTTCTCCCCAAAGCTTAACATGTTGTATCTTCTTCAATTTTAATAGAATAAACTAATAAATATGCTAGAATAACAGTTCCAATGGAAGCAGAATTCAAGACTCCCTATCTGCTAACATATTCCCTCCCTCACTTTCACATTTTGGATGAAAGTATGAAACCTATCTTCTTAAAACTCACAATTGACTATTATTTTCCTTCAAGTTTTTAAAGTACATTTTATTGATTACACTATTACAGTTTTCCCAATTTTTTTTCCTTTGACTCCCTCCACCAAGTATCTGCCTTCCCTCCAGCAATCCCCTTAGCTCATGTCCATGGGTCATGCATGTAAGTTCTTTGGCTTCTCCATTTCCCATACTATTCTTAACACCCCCCTGTCTATTTTGTGCCTACTCATTAGACTTCTTATTCCCCATACCTTTTCCCCTATTGTCCCTCACCCCCTCCTCAGTGATAACCCTCCACGTGATCTTCATTTTTGTAATTTTTTGTCAATTTTGAGAAAAAATTAAAATGGGAAAGGTTAAAGATAAAGAGAGAATCTTAAAAGCAGCAAGAGAAAAGAAGAGAGTTACCTACAAAGGAGTTCCCATGAGACTGTCAGCTGATTTCTCAAAAGAAAATTTGCAGGCAAGAAGGGACTGGCAAGAAGTATTTAAAGTGATGAAAAGTTAGGGCCTATAACCAAGATTACTCTGTCCAGCAAAGTCATCATTTAGAATGGAAGGGCAGATAAAGTGCTTCCCAGACAAGGTAAAACTAAAGTAGTTCATCATCACCAAGTCCTTATTATATTAAATGTTAAGGGACTTATTTAAGAAAAGGATCAACTTTTTTTTTAACTTTGTCACCAAGCTTCATTTTGAATTCATTATAACCTTTGAAGGTTTTCTTTTAAATCAGAATCTCCATCCTTACTCTACTGGACTTTATTGGTAGCTCCGTTCTCAAGACTCTCGTTGCACTTCATTTACACGATGGGGTTTATCACCTACTTGTTTTCAAATCAATCACTTGTTTTCAGATTTTGAATTAATTCATTTTGTCTCCAAGAAAGTATTTAAGGGATTAGTTTCTATCTATCCACTCATCCATCCATCCATCCATCCCTTTATCTAGAGAATTTATTGAGTCTACAATATGTCAGGCACTGTGTTGAGCCCTGGAACTATAACTATAGTAAAAGACAAATAGGGATCTGTTTTCATGGTGATATTCTGGATCCCCAACTACAACAAAACTTGTATTTAGAATATAGAAAATGTACATTTAACATTTGTGAATGAATTGAGAAGAAACTGATTAAATATCTGTCTTTTCATTTTTCTAAAATAAGGGCTTTTTATTTCCTTTTCCTTTTTCTGTACCTCTTTATGAAGGCTAGTTGAATCTATGGAAGCAGTTCTTGACAATGCTCCCTTACCCTCCCCTTGTCCCCTTCCCTGGAACATTTGGTAATGTCTGGAGACATTCTTGTTACCACTGAAGCTGGAGGGTGGGGAGGGGGGTGGGTTGCTGCTGGCCTTTAGTGAGTACAGGCCAGGAACACTGACTAACATTCTACAATGTACAGGACAGCACACATGATAAAGAATTACTCAGCTGAAAATGTCAACAGTGCCAAGCTTGAAAAATTCTAGTCTATGTGAGTTCACATAAATTTAATTTCTTTAACAACAGTAAACTATTTTTTTTATTCATCAGGTGTTATTAATTTTTTTAGTCAAAAATTACAAAATAGTTTCTATTCTAATGGCACAGTTTGAGCTTCTTTGCTCTTAAGTTTGGGCACTGCTCAAATAATTATTCATCAAACATAAGAAAAATGACATATTAGATGCTTTTGGATATAGGGTACTCTGGATAAAAGTAACATAAAACCCCAACAAAACTGGCCTAAATAATAAGATGTATTTTTCCTTACTTTAAATAATCCAAAGATTAAATGGCTCCTCAATTAGACAATTTAGAAATATAACATTGAAATCAAAGGTTTAGGATCTTTCTACTGTTCGACTTTTCTGTGATCACCATATTCACTTCATCCTCAGATGTCTACCTGCTTGGCTGAAAAATATCTGCTATGCTTCCAGGCACCCTATGAGGATACAAAAATATTCAGTAGAAAAAGTGGGACTGTTTCCTCTTGTGCATATCTATTTAAGAGAAAGAAAACTTCTGCCAAAAGATCTCCTCTTGTCATATTATGAGAAATGAGTCACACACCAATCCCTAACTAAACTTGGGCAAAGGGAACAAAATACCATGATTGACTCAGACTACTCAGAATTTATCCATGAATCACATGGGAGATGAGTGGACACTTGAACAAAGTTGGGACTCTGCCAACAAGGAAGTGAAGGCAAGGCTGTTGAGAAGGTTGTCACAAATGGACACCCATTTCCACTATGAGATCTATAGTTAAGTCCCTGACACTTCATTGCCGTTGTAAATCCCATTATTTGTTTCAGAAGAACAAAGGTGTTAACCTCCTGTTTCTAAAGTTTAAAGTAGAAAAATTATGTCTTGTTCTTCTTAAAATATGTGGGAACACATTTCTGCTTTACAAGTGACTATCAGGGCTATGAAAGTGGGTGTAGTGGGTGAATCACCTAGGGTGCTAAATTAAGGAGCTATAGCTTACATTTTAGGGGACCCTCCTTGAATGTTGTGCCCTAGACACCTCACTTGCCTCATTTTAGTCCAGGTACCAATAACTATATTATAATATGGGCCTCAAATTGCAATAGAGAGTGATTTTAAATATTTGAGAGTAGACTTGGGACTAATTTCATTTAGCTTGCAATACAGCATTTTTTTTTTCATCCTTGGGACACCTTGAAAATAATTGTCTGCTCATGGAAAGGCAATTCTGACCATTGGGCATGTAACAAAACATAGCAATAGTTTTTTGAGCCAGTAAAACTTGGTTATAAAATACTTTTATAAATATTTTTCTCTTGAAGTCTTGACATGATCAGCACTGGGCGTGGCCCAAAGATGGAATGAAGAACATGCACCAATGACTGTTTCCTTAGCAACAAGAACCATATATTTCCTTTGAAAAAAGAAACCCAAAGAAACTGTTCCCTATGTCCTTCTTTCCTCCAGTTTAGTGGTTTAAACAGTAGTGATATAAAATAAATTTAATAAATAAACAACCAATATTTCTTGAAGTCCATGTGCAAAGCAATAATTTTATTTTAAAATTGCTAAGTATGACTTCTTTACCTTCTATCCACTCAGCTATATTATTAGGTATATGGGCAACTCTGTAATGCATGTTATCTACTAAAATCTCAGCTCTGACTGCATATAAGAATTGCCTGAGCAGTTTTTAAAAATCAAAAATGTTTGGGTTCCAATAGAACATAATTCAGCTGTGCTCATCCAACATCAGCATTTTTTGAAAGTGCCCCCCAAGTGATTTTAATGAGCAGCTAAGACTGAGAACCACAACCCGGAAAAAAATCTATGGCATTGATAATTCACCTAAACAATTTGAATTACATCAGTTGGAGGTTAGAGTTTATAGACAATTTTAGAGGGTGTAGTCCAAATTCCTCTCTGATTTACTATTTTTTCAGTACAAGGTTTCAACAAACTAATAAATCAGCATCCCCCAATTAGTCAGTCTCTAAGTCTACCATGTTCTTTGGGTAAGGAAAGAGCTTATAGGTGGACTTTAGCTGTCACCAAAACCACCCAAAATCTGCTTCTCCACAGCTTCCAGGAACTATGTCTAGGAGAATGACAAACAGATTCTGCCTTAAAATGTCTTGATTGGAC
This sequence comes from Tonatia bakeri, assembly GCA_004024845.1. NCBI lineage: Eukaryota > Metazoa > Chordata > Mammalia > Chiroptera > Phyllostomidae > Tonatia > Tonatia bakeri. Next base: position 166,682 of record PVIA01001738.1, read on the forward strand.
ATACAGCCCCAAAAGCCTCTAACAAGGGTTGGCTTCTGGATCTGTCTGGTCCCTTCCTGCCAAAGCCAAGGCTCGTGAAGACTCCCTAGCTTGCCCATGCTTGTATTCCAGGGAGTGTGAGAGTTCAGAGAAGACGTGTTCTTCCCATCTCAATGCAGAGTTATGCGTCACATTTGGGATGAAGACAGACAAGACTTTAATTCACAAACCTGTTTTTTTTTTCTAATACTTGTCAGGGAATAAAAGACCAAACTTTTTCTTTCTTTCAGTTCAGATGACCAAATATTAACAAGCTTCTCTTTTTATGGGAACTCTTTGTAATCATTAATTCATCTCTTGTCCTATTCCACAAGATTTCATAGAGAAACTACAATGTACTGGAGTGTGTTAAGTGAAGAAGCTGTGAGTATGAATAGTGAATAGTTTTTTACTTATAAGCACCAAAAAAATCTAGATAGCAGTACAGACAGGCACATAGTTTGATACTTGTATGATAGACATAAGTCTAGGGGGCTATGATGACTCCAAGAAATAACAGCTGAAACTGGAGGAGGACATTAAAGGATAATTCAGTTAAAAACAAAACAAAAAATTAGTAAGGGAGATAAAATACTAATTTAATCTAATGATTATGGGATAAGCTACTAAAAAAATAGTAGGTGAAAAAAATGAGTGTTAACAAGTCAATGGAGAGAACACTTTGTATATAATTATTCCAGCAAATATTTAGTAAGCATACAGTATTGAAAACAATGTGGGCAAGGGGAGAAGACCATTGATGTGGAGACTTAGTACCTATTTTTAACTCAGATTGTATTTGGTAGGAAAGGCAGATATTAATAATAATTATAATGATAATAAAATCATATTAATAAAATAACTTTTAGGGGCTCTAGATGTTGGGAACCACCCTGCCTGGGTTCAGAAGCTGTAACCCCTGCCTAAGCTAAGGCTGAGGGAACGACCTTGAAACCACCAAGGAGACAAGTTTATCTCCCTGGCAGGAGCACAGCTTCTGTTTCTTTTACTTCACCCTGCCTGGTCCCCAATGCTTGGTTGGTTAGCCAATGATGGGTAAGATTCCCCAAGGGGGGAATGGCCTAAGACAAGCATGATCACGTGGGAGGCCCCCAAGAAAGGACTTTGGGGGATACGGCAAAAGGGGGTGATAGACCCTTGCCCCCCGGTTTTGACAAACCTGAGTCCTCATGGTCTGCGAGAAAATCTTCTAATCTCTTGGCTGCCTTAGTTCCTTTGCTCCACCTAAGCCTGAAACAATGACAGGGTGGTGCAGCCCTGTGCTGAAAAGGGCAGGTTCCCCCAGGTGATCAGGCCTAAGAAAGAATATGTAAAATCCTGTGAAACCTGCTTTGTTTAGAATGCTCTCCATTGAATGAGAAGGGTCCAAGGGAGAAGTAAGTTTGTTCCTTAAAGTTTTTTACAGCTCTTTGACCCTGACTCAAAATAGGCTCTCAGACTTCCTTGTTTTCTATTGTTTGATCCTTTCTTCCCGGCAATGAGTAATGAGATTCACCTGAATTCTTATGCAAATGAACCCAATAAAAGCCTGCTGAGACAAGAGAATGGGGAGCTCTCCCCTAGGGTGCTCTCCCCTAGGGAGGGTGGTCTGGTGCTCCCCACTAGAGGGAGTGGCTGTTCCGTTCCTACTTCCCCACAGGACCTGGGGATGTCTCTGTGTATGTTTTTCTCATGTGTCAACGAGCCATCCACAGCATTCTGAGGTCACTGCCAGTTGGTGATTGCATCATCTAGAAACCTTTTACCAAATTATGGTTCATGGAATAGCAATATTGGCCTCACCAGGAAACTTGTTAGAAATGCAAGTCCCATCCTGAACCAACTAAATCAGAACCCGCATTTTAACATGATTCCCCAGGAGAAATGTGTGTGTACACTGAAGTTTGAGAGGTAATGATCTATTATGTGATAAATGCTTTAGATAACTTACCTCCTTAAAGTGCATGACAATCTTGCCCTTGCTAAGGAGGTGCCAATTTGCACCTCCATTTGACACCTGAAGAACTTGAAGCTTAGAAAAGATAAGTGATTTGCCCAAGTTGATATAGGTAGTAAAATAACAGAGCCGCTCGGATCTCCACAGATTGGTTTTCAATCCCATGTTTTATGTATCTACAAACAATACTGAAGAAATAATAAGAAGTAACCTGGTAAATAGCACAACTTCTTGGAAGCTGGTTTGGATCCATTCTGCAACCATCAAAAATCAGAGACAAATCATTGTTTTTCTTTTACTTTTTATTATTTTTTTAGTTCACTTTTTGTTGTTGTTCAGGTACAGTTATCTGCCTTTCCCCTTGACCCCTCCCCACCACCCCAGCCTTTCCCACCTCTTTCCCCTGTTTCCACCACCCCCCTTGGTATTATCCATGTGTCCTTTATAATTGTTCCTGTAAACCCTTCACCCTTTTCCCCCATTACCACCTACCCTCTCCCCTCTGGTCACTGTCAGCCTGTTCTCAATTTTAATGCTTTTGGTTATATTTTGCTTGCTTGTTCATTTTATTGATTAGTTTCCGGTTAAAGATGAGTTCATATGGTATTTATCTTTCACCGCCTGGCTTATTTCACTTAGCATAATGCTCTCTAGTTCCATACATAGTGTAACAAAGGGCAGGAGCTCCTTCTTTCTTTCTGCTGTGTAGTATTCCATGGGGTAAATGTACCATAGTTTTTTGATCCATTCATTTACTGATGGCCATTTAGGTTGCTTCCAGCACTTGGCTATTGAAAATTGTGCTGCCTATGAACATAGGTTCTTTTGGATTGGTGTTTCAGGGTTCTCAGGATATAATCCTAGCAGTAGAATTTCCAGGTGAAAAGGAAGTTCCATTTTTAGTTTTCTGAGGAAATTCCATACCGTTTTCCATAGTGACTGCACCAGTCTGCAATCCCACCAACATCTTTTTATTCAACAACCACAGCAAGGTATCTGCATGGTGTCACTAGGAGCTACAGTGGACCAAAAGGTGGTGGAAAATATCAAATTAGCCACAAGCCTGCTTAGAATCTATGGTCCAGATAATTTTGCACCAGAGCTTCACAAGAGATTTTGAGAATTTGAGGCTCTGATAAATTACTCCCAGTGATCAAAACCCTATGCTGAATTTTATAGGCTACAGGAGTCCTTGGGCACTGCTAGGCTTGCCTACATTAATACTGAAATACAGTTTTTCTTCTTTCCAAAGTGTGTAGAGTTAGACCCAGATAGTACACAGCATCTGAAATGGCTCTTCAAAATTCCAACTCCTGCCAGGATGGAGGTGCAGAAAAGACAAAACTACCATGTGGAAAAAAAAAATCCTTACATTTCCTCTGCTAGCTTCAATCAGCCAAGCAATAAATTCTACCTAAAATCAAGACAAAATAAATCTTTAAAATGCCTTTCAGTTAGTGGTATGGTCTTTAAAATTAGTTTTCCTAAAATCTTTTCCAATTCAAGCAGGGGCCACAGGAAAAAAAATTGTTCAATTGTTCAATAAAAACATGTAGTTTGCTTTTACAAAGAAAAGGCAGCCCTTGTCCTGTTGGGATGACTGTTTTCACGTTTGTTTCTAAAACACCTTAGAAGACAGGTGACTAATTAAAAAAGTGACATGGAAAAATTCCATAATGAAAGCATATATTTCACCCTTCTCAGAAGTTAGATTGCACAATCAAAACAATTGCTTTTGAGACTGCACTGTCCAGCTCCACCTGGGAAACATGCAGAGGACTTTCCCATTAGAGCCACAATCGCCTACCATAAATGCTTCTATTCCTTCTGGGTTGGCTGGCAACAGTGATAAGGTAGTAGTTAAATATTTCTTTCAACAGAGAGTTTCTTCAAAACTTTTTCTTTCAAATTTTCAAATGTATTTATTTTTAAAATTATTTTATTGTTGTTAAATTACAGTTGTCTGCATTTTCTCCCATCCCCCCTCCCCAACCCAGCCAAACCCACCTCCCTGTCCTGCTTCCACCCTCTCCCTTGGTTTTGTCCATGTGTCCTTTATAGTAGTTCCTGAAAACCATTCCCCCTACTGCCCCCTCCCTGCTCCCCTCTGGCTATTGTTAGGTTGTTCTTAATTTCAATGTCTCTGTTTATATTTTGTTTGCTTTTTCCTTTTGTTGATTATGTTCCAGTTAATGGTGAGATCATGTGGTATTTGTCCCTCACCGCCTGGATAAGAAATCATGACCCACACATATGCTGCCTACAAGAGACCTACCTCAGAACAAAAGACCTACACAGACTAAAAGTGAAGGGCTGGAAACAAATATTCCAAGCAAATGGACAGGAAAAAAAAAAAAGCTGGGGTAGCAATACTCATATCAGACAAAATACACTTCCAAAAGAGCCATAAAAAGAGACCCAGAAGGTCACTTCATAATACTCAAAGGAAGAATCCATCAAGAAGACATAAATGTTGTAAATATATATGCACCCAACATAGGAGCACCCAAATACATAAAGAAAATCTTGGAGGACTTTAAGAAAGATATTGACAACAACACAGTCAAAAGTTTTAATTTTCAAGGTATCTTGATGGTGCCAAATCACATTAGATTTTTTTTTTTTTTTCAGGGGTTAAAGGGGCAATTTGCATTTTTATATGGCTGCAGTGAGAGTATCTTACAGGTGTCTTTTCTGTGCTTTTAAAGATGCAACTAACATAAGAATGGCAATGGGATATATTGAGTTCTCAACAAGTGGTCTGCTGGAAAAATTATGAAAAATGTGGAGCTTTAGGATTTGTACTTTTTTTTGCACAGTAAAATAAAACAGTAAATTTCAAAAAGGATACATAGTAAGTTTGGCATACTTCTAACAACTTAAGTAGATTGTAGTGGTCTGGTGTGTAATGTTGATCTTAAGCTATTTCAGGACTCCAGAAATAGAGTATAATAACTCAGGGACCATTTAGTGATTTCTGTTACAGGCAAAATATGATTGGGGGGCTGTCAGGGTTGTTGCCCACATACAACCTTAAGTACCATGCCTGGCTTAATATATTGTCTCTCATAGTTCCATTGAGTACTGTACATACTTTCCCTTTTCCAAAAGTGTTACACTATTATTCATATTTTCTTCCCACCCCCGACACAAATATGACAGGAAGCTTAGCAAGAAACAAGCTGATGGAATCTGAGTAGTTAATGACTATTTAATACTCTTACTGGGCTTATGCCTAAGAGAGTTTGAAAAGCTTTTTATATATCTATCATTATACATAAACCCTAGATCTTTACCATTTTTCATGGGGAGAAATTCAAATAAATTATTTGGATGCTGTGGTTGGAATGAAATGCATGTGCTTCATGTCCAGCATCCCAGCCAGCTGAAGTACAAATCACTGTGAGACAGTGCCTAGGTGGCAATGGAGAGCAATGTCAGATGCTGATTCGAAAGCATCCAGTTTATGTGACTGACCTGGAGAAGAACAGCTGAGGGACACATTGGGTGCTGGGAGACTGACACAGGTGGGTATGGTGGAGAGAATGTCGGCCAGTGGGTTGGGATGCAGAAGTAAGAACATTTTTTCCAAATCATGGTTCTTCGAAACTTAGATATCTTCCTTTCAGTCTCGATTTACTACACAATTGCTAAGGTAATCCAAAATATTTAAGGTTTCTGTTGAAGTTGCATCCCATTTCCAAGTACACATATCTGTAATAGTTAATGTAGCACTAACTGATGTAATAAATAAACCACAAAATCTCAGTGAATTAATTCACGGTTTTTTATTCACATAAAATTCCACTGGCAATAGAGAGAAGTTACCGATTTCTTCTGACCACATTCCACTGTCCTAAATTCAGATATATGGTAACACCTTGTCACAAGAGAGGCTGGAAAACACAGTCTAGCTGCGTGCATAAAAAGGGAAGAGAACAGGTTGAAGGAAAGGTTGAACATCTAGCCAGTCCATGCCCTAAACTTGTAGCTAGTTTTCTGCCAACATGCCAGCCAAGTAAATTAATCCTTGTAGGTATTGCACAGTGTATACTGTGTCTTTTCCAGGTAGCTTTATTAATTTAGTTTGTCAGTTCTGTCAGTATTCTTGCTTCATGCTCCACCTTCAGCTCTTTGACTCTTGAAGAACTTGACTGTTCTTTTGAATTTTGCCTAATAAAGCACCAAGTATAACTTCACAAAAAGGTGATGTAAATAATGTATCTTTTGTAATGATGCTAGCAGGCACATGCAGTGAGCAGCACCCATACACTGCTGCAAATGCCTCACAGCATCTCATTTTGCACTTGCCACACTCTCAAAATAGAAGGTTCATATTTTTACTGTCTCTATATCATGCCACAGAAATTGTCAGGCAATACACCAACATCCAAAGGCAACCATAACAAGAGTATTCCTGAGGAATGTCAGATCTAGTTAGGAGCAACAGAAATGTAGCAGAAATATAGATTTAAGTTGATATCCATTTTGACCTAATTCTTCCCTTTCCTCTCATTTATTTCTTTTCCCCCTTCCATTTCTCCTCCCATTCCATCATTTATATACTAGGAGCAGACACTGGAGGAAAGCCCCCTTTGTTTTCAGGTGGTATAACTTTGGAATATCCTGAGAATTAAATGCAGAAAATCTGACATTCTGACCAAGGGCATTCTTATGTTGATTGTACTGTGTACATGACATGATTTAGATGGTTCAAAACACACCAAGCCAAATAGTTTCATAATTTTCCATTTGAATCAGCTTAGTTTCTCCAGTACATTATACATGCGCCATGTCCTGATGGAGCAAATAAATAGGTTGTGTCCTCCCAGGACTGGATTTGCCATGTTTCACAGGATTTGGAAGAGGAAGGTATGCATAAATGATGCGGTAAGTAAAGAACTGATTACCCTTCTGACAGATTATCAGGTATAGGACAAACCAGTTTTGAATTGGTATTACACTGTCAATATGAATGGGTTCATAAAAATATGTAAATATAACATTTAATGTTTTTGTGAATGTATCTTTAGAACATTCAGAATGATTTTCTTTAGTTGATTCTGTTATTTCTTGGAATATTTATTTATTGAAAGATAAAGAGTGTGAATTCCTTTGCAGTTGACATTTGGCCTGTATTCAACCCCTAGTGTTATTTGAAAATGACCCTGAACTTTTTAATTCCTACCAAAATCTCAGTGACTATACACTAGAGATTTTCAAAATACACTCTGAGGCTTGCTTTTAATGATCTGATGCTGGAAAGTAAAACTTAAAACATCAAGTACTTCTATCATGGTTATTTAAAATGTATTTGTATTTCTGGGTAGAGTCAAACCATATGTTCTTATTTATTCCCATTTAACACAGCCAACTATTTTGCAAGAGACAATCAATATTCAAAAACCCAAAAGAGCACCATCTCAAAAATAGTTTGTTTCTTCTTTTAGCATAAAGAGATATATTTTCTCCCACCTGCTAGCACTGAGTACACTGGGAAGAGTTCATTTTTAGCCAACACTTAGGCCTCATAGAACCAGAATCGTACCTAAGAGTGGGCAATCTTTAATTCACTTGAATAAGGATTGAGTTAGAACTTAGAATGCTGCCCTAAATTTCTCTAACCATTTTCCTCCCCCCGCCATCCCCAGCTATTTAAACAATTAGAAGATTGGATATCAAGCAGCATTTATCTAAGTATTTTAGAACCGTGCCAAAATAAAAGCTAATCATTTTGTAATCAGTATGCATAGAAGAGAAGAAGCAACAGTGAGGCAGTTGCTGCATGTTTGCTGACAAAATATTTAATCCAAACATTTAATTTCAATCTGCCACTGTTCTCAGTCAGTATAATTACTTTAAGCAAATACCATGTTGGAAAAAATGGTCCCAGCTACTAAAATGTAAATAATACAATATAATCATCACCATACTCCAATTCACATACTATAATTTATTTGGATCAATTTTATAAACATACGTTTAATAAATTTTAAAATTATTATAAACATGGGGTCTAAGCTACATTTATAGGAGTTGGCTTACTCTTTCTTGTTGGCTTCATATACATCAATAAAGAAATGATGAACAAGTCACAAGGATTTTTTTGTAATATTAATAGGGCTGAGAAAAATTAGTTTATAACATTTGTCAAGATTATCATCTTGATAATCATCATGTCAAGATTAGGCAAAGCATTTAAATTATAAGAATTGGCAGAATCATATATCCAATATGTCTTTTAGAATTTTTATATAAATATATGTGTGTATGTTAAATATAAGTATATATAAAATGAAGTTTCTAGAAATATAACAGAAGTAAAAGATATAGCCTCTACATCAAAAAGCAGTCACTATCAAGAAAAATATTAATTTTTAAAAACAAGGATCAATGTTCTCCTCTAGGACTTTTATGGTGTCATAAATTATATTTAAATCTTTCATTCATCTTCAGTTTATTTTTGTGTATGGTGTAACTTGGTGGTCAAGTTTCTGTTTTTGCATGTAGCTGTCTAGGATTCCCAACACCATTTGTTGAAGAGGTTATTTTTACTTCATTTTATGCCTTTGTCCCCTTTGTTGAGTATTAATTGACCATAGAGGTATGGGGTTTTTCTTGGGCTCTCTATTCTGTTCCACTGATTTATGTGTCTGTTCTTATGCCAGTACCAGACTGTTTTGATTACAGTGTCCTTGTAATATAGTTTGATGTCAGGTATTGTGATCTGTCCTATTTTGTTCTTCTTTCTCAAAATTGCCATGGCTATTTGGGGTTGTTTATGGTTCCATAAAATTTTTTGAAATGTTTGTTCTATATGTGTGAAATATGTCATTGGTATTTTAAAAGGGATTGTGTTGAATCTGCAATTTGCTTAGGGTAGTATGGAATTTTGATGATGTTAATTTTTCCAACCCATGAACACTGTATATGCTTCTATTTATTTGTATCTTCCTTCATTTCTTTCTTCATAGTTGTGTAGTTTTCTGATTATAGGTGTTTTACCTCCTTGGTTAGGTTATTCCTAGGAACTTTATTTTTCTTGCTGCTATAACAAATGGGATTTTTTCCCTGATTTCTGTTCCTTATATTTCATTGTTGGTGTAAAAAAGAGCCGTTGATTCCTGAATATTGACTCTGTATCCCACTGTTTTGCCAAATCCACTTATTGGGTATAGTTTTGGGTGGAATCTATAGGATTTTCTATGTACACGATCACGTCATCTGCAAACAATGACAGTTTTACTTCCTCCTTTCTAATTTGGATACTTTTTATTTCTTTTTCTTGTTTGGTTGCTGTGGCTAGGACTTCCAATACTACGTTGAATAGAATTGGTAAAAGCAGGCATCCTTGTCTTGTGCCTGATCTTAGTGGGAAAGCTTTTAATTTTTGTCTGTTGAGCATGATGTTGTCTGTAGGTTTTCCATATATGGCTTTTATTATTTTGAGATATGTTCTCTCTACTCCCACTTTGCTGAGTGTTTTATCATAAATAGGTGCTGTTGAATGCTTTTATGCATCTACTGATATGATCATGCAATTTTTGTCTCTCTTTTGGTTTATGTGATGTATTACGTTTATTGATATGCAAATATTGTACCATCCTTACATCCTTGGAACGAATTCCACTTGATCATGGTGTATGATCTTTTTAATGTATTGCTGGATCCTGTTTGCCAATATTTTGTTCAGGATTTTAGCATCTATGTTCATCAGCAATATTAGCCTGTAATTATCTTTCTTTGTTGTGTTTTTGTCTAGTTTTGGGATCCACACAGCAATATATTTACTGATGTGTTCCCTTGAGCAAGGGACATAAAGTAAATGATAAACAAATGAGACTTAATCAAAATAAAAAGACTCAGCATGGCTACAGAAAACATCAGCAAAATGAAAGGGAAACCAGTTGTATGGGAAAATATAGTTGACAATGATACCTCAGACAACAGTCTGATCTCCAAAATATATAAAGAACTCACACAGCTACACTCCAGAAAGATGAACAATCCAATTAAAAAATGGGCAAAGGACCTGAACAAACACTTCTCTAAGAAGGACATACAGAGGGCCCAGAGACATATGAAAAGATGCTCAGGATCACTGGCCATCTCTCTGATGACTAGTGATGCAAAGTAAAGCCACAATGAGATACTACTGCATAATGGTCAGAATGGCCATTATAAACAAACCAACAAACAACAAGTGCTGGTGAGGTTGTGGAGAAAAGGGAACCCCAGTACACTGTTCATGGGGATGCGAACTGGTGCAGGCACTGTGGGAAACAGTATGGAATCTCCTCAGAAAACTAAAAATGGAACTGCCTTTTGACCCATCAATGCCACTGCTGGGATTATACCCTAAGAATCCTGAAACACCAATTCAAAAGAACCTATGCACCCCAATGTTCATAGTAGCACAATTTACAATAGCCAAATACTAGAAGCAACTAAGTTCCCATGAGTAAACAAGTGGATCAAAAAAGCATGGTGCATTTACACAATGGAATACTACACAGCAGAAAGAAAGAAGGAGCACCTACCTTTTGGGACAGCATGGGTGGAACTAGAGAATATTATGCTAAATGAAGTAATCCAGGTGGTGAAAAACAATATCATATTATCTCACCTCTAAGTGGAACCTAATCAACAAAACAAACAAGCAAAAAAAATATAACCAGAGGCATTGAAATAAAGGACAAACTGACAGTAACCAGAGAGGGTGGAGGAAAGAGATAATGGAGGAAAACAGGGGAAGGGTCATCAAGGAACATGTATAAAGGACATGTGGGCAAACCAAAGTGGGGTAGGATTGAGGATGGGCGGTGGGGGTGAGTGGGGTGGGGGAGAATGGTGGAGGGGAATAGAGACAATTGTACTTGAACAACAATAAATAATAAATAAATAAAAACAAGGATTAGGACAAATGTGACAGTATGGAAATAAGTAAACTATCCTACATCTCATTACCTCTGTATCCCAAACATCTTCAAGATGCTTGACACATAGGAGGTGGAACTACAGGCAGTGCCCATTATGATGACCAATCTGCTTTCATCCTTTCTTCATAAATCTACCTTACTCACTTCTACCCTGCTGGCTAACAGATTGAAATATTTGTTATGAAGAAGAGGTCAATTATGAGGGACTACCTTAACTCTGGCTAGTCAGGAGCCCATAGCATGTTCTGATAAATAGGTCCATTGCAGAGATCTCTGAACCAATCAGATAAGGTCCATATAAATTGAAATAACAAGTATATTTGTAAATTAATTAACATAGTATAGTTTTAACAGTCTATTTAAAAACTGTAACTGTTAAAATATTCTCATTTTGATATCTGAGATTTGTTTCAAATAATATGGAGAACAGGGAAATTAGTGGAAATTTTAGATGAAACAAAGTTGGTCTTCTGTTGATAATTCTTAAAGCTGATGAGAGGCTTATAAAAGTTAACTATACTATTCTCTCTACTCTGTACAGTTTCAATGTTTCCCTATTATAAAAATTAAAAACTGTATTCTTATATCTAGCATCATTCCTAGACCCCTGCAATATAGGAAGCCTTCTTATCCACAATCTATTGAGTATAGATGGAGTTAAGAGACCCACATTGGGGTTTCATCTGCCTGTAACAAAACACCTAACTAAATGTGCTGTATACAACATGGACCTTTATTTTCTCAAAACAAAGTATCGTAGGATGGATATTTCTAGGGACAATTAAAAATGGTACCAAAAACATCTTGCCATCTTTGCACTTTGTCATCTGCAGTGATATTTAGTAAAAATTTAGGCTTCATACATTGGGCTTGTTATATCAGCCTCTCAAAATGGCAGCTGAAATTCCTGCCATTGTAGTAGACAATGTCAGATTAAAGAACACATATTTTTTTTCCCCTGTGTGTGTGTCTTTTATTTTTAACTAAATCCTTTTATGTAAGACCACAGCAAAAATTCCTTACTATTGTTCATTGACTAGATACAGGGAGACTGGAAAATTAGTTTAAAAAATTTAAGCTTGTATAATTTAGACAGGGATTCTGTGGCTGATACCATAGTGAAGAAGTGTACAGAGAGCTCTTAACATTGAAAAATGAAAATGGTTCCCAATAGGTCTGTAAATGGTACCAAGATGGCATCTGTATACATAACATTTGCCACAATAATGCTGAGTAACGAAGAGCCACACAACTCCAGTGGTATAAAATATACTTTTTTTTTTTTTAGCGTAGCTCTATAGTATTTAATTGACCTTAACTTAGCCTGCCTGATGTTGTCTGATCTTATTCATGAATCTATGGTTACAATCAGCTTGGAAATTTGTCTTGGCTGACCTTGGCTGGTCTTGGTTGGACTGCTCACATGGCTAGTTAGTTGTGTGATGAATCAACTAGGATGTTCTTGGTTGGAATAACCAGAGAAATGGCTCTACTGCATGTCTCCTACACCAGCAGGCTACCAATGGCAAGAGAAAAAAGTAGAATCAGAAGCACACAATAACTTTGTTTCAAGTTTATGCATGCATCATGTGTGTTAACTTCTCAGTAGCTGAAGCATTACCTAAGTAATATTAAGATGTCAGGAAACAGACTCCATCATTTTTCTAAGAGGAACTACAAAAAACATGGCAAAAGTTTCATAGAGAAAAGAGCTAAGAATTGTGGTTGTTACTGCAAACAATCTATTAAACTATCCCTTAGAAATGTTAGACAGTAGTGGTGAACATTGATGCTTCCCTCATTCTCAACTCCTATTTCCAAAACCATCAAGTCCTATCAATGTTTCCTCCTAAATATCTCTCAAGTGTTTCCTCTATTTTCCCATTTATCACCAGTACTCTTGTGCAAGCTCTTAATGAAGATTTTGTAATAACATCTTCATTAGTGTTTGCATGCAGTGCCACACAACATCTAGAGCAATCTTTTAAAAATGTGTATGGAATGTGTAATATTTAAACATTTCAGTGACTCAATATTGCTCCCTACTATCTTCTACAAATTCTTAGGGATTATGGAGCCTAGTTCATCAGTTTCATCTTGGACTATATTCTCCACCTTTTAAATCCAGTGTGTTTACTATACCACAATTCCAGTGTGGTACTTGCTCTGTTCCCTTTTGTCATAGTTTCTTTGCACATGTTTCTTCTTCAGGAATACTCTTCCATTCTTCCATCTGCTCTTTGCCTAAATAACCAACTCATTCCTCCAATCTCTGCTTAAGTGTCACTTCTCAGCAAAGTTTTGCCTGATCTTCCTTATTAGAACTAACCATTTTAGTATAGATTCCCATCATAATGTAAGCAGTTCTTTTTTGAAATGTCCTAATTAAAATTTTGTATTAGTCTGTGTAAAATTTTAAATAAACTTTATATTTTGTAATAATTTTAGAGATGCAGAAGACTTATAAAGATGGCATAGAGAGTTTCCTTTTACTCTTTACCCAGCTTCCTCAAATGTAACATCTTACATAACCATGGTACATTTAGGAAAACTAAGAAATTAATATTAGTATAGTATTGTTAACTAAACTACAGTCTTTGCTTAGATTTCACCAGTTTTTTCATTTATGTCTCTTTTTTCCCCTAGGATCCAATTTAGTACACCATGCTTTGTGCAACTGTTATCTACTTTTAGTTCTCTCTAACTTAAGACATGACATGTTCTTAGTCTTTCCTTGTTTTTCATGACCTTGTCAGTTTAAAAAATTTCTGGCCAGGCATATTTTAGACTGTTCCTCAATTTGAATTTCTTGATGTTGTCTCATGATAAGATTAGTATTATGAATTTTGGGGGAAGAACATCGCAGAGATGCAGTACAGTTCTCATTGTGTGATATCAGAGGATACCTGCTGTCAGCATGACTTATCACTGGTGATAACTCTGGTCATTTGGATACAGTAGTGTCTGCCAGGTTTTTTCATTATATAGTTATTTTTTCCACACTCTGATCAATAGAAATGGGCCAAAATGTCCAGGCCACAATAAAGTAGAAGGGAGTTACGCTTCATTTCTTGGAAGAAAGAGTACCCATAAGTTTTTAAACAATGTTAAAACCACAACAGTAATTTCTAAATATTTGGAGGAAATGCTTTTACTAATGTAAACATTCCTAAAGTTTTGCCTACTACTTTTACTATTCATCCATGTAAATTGCCTGCAGAAGTTATTACTGTGATATTCTTTTTTTAAATCCTCACCCAAGGATATGTTCATTGATTTGAGAGAGAGAGGAAAGGAGAGACAGACACAAGAGAAACATTGATGTGAGAAAGAAACATGGATCTGTTGCCCTATTCCCACACATGTCCCAAATGGGATGGAACCTGCAACCTAGGTATGTGTCCTGACCAAGATGGAATCCAACACCTTTTGGTGCATGGGACAATGCTCCAGCCAACTGCACCACCTGGCCAAGGCTTCTGTGTTATTGTAATGGTGACAACTTTTTTCCTCATTTTGTCTATATTCATTATCTACTACTCTTCCATCTGATTAGATTTGTCTCCTCTCCTCTATTTGTTTTTATATATATGTATATATATATATGAATAGATATGTGTATATTTTATTCTTTATACTTTGAGTTGTGCTCTGATACTATCATCATTTATCTTACTGCTTCAACTGTTACAGCCTTGGCCTTTTGGAGCTTGTCTAGGTACACACACATGTCTTTTTCATATGCCTTAATTCTTTTTTGGTATTTAATATATAACTTTGCTGTCATTTTTTAATTAGTTTTTTGAGTGACATATACAATTACATGATACAAAAATAAAAACTATATCATATATAAATACACATGAGAAATACAATAATATAATTATAATTATATATTATAAACTAATTTTACCATAGTCTGAAATTATGACCATGACTTTGCATCTTTTTGTTGCATTTGCCTGATAGGACTTTATCCATTAGCTTATTTTCAACCTTCCTGAATTTCTTTGTTTTAAGTGTGTCTTTGTGTACATTGGGACTTGCTTTGGGAGTGAAGCAACAATCTAATGGATGCACGTGGCAACCACTGAGGAGCTTAAACTGTCAAGAGAGCACCTTCTGTGAAGGAGGAGTGCAGTTAGCTAGCTAATTGCATCTGGCTGCCCTGTGCTGGGTTTTCTGCTGCATTTATACCTTCATCATGCTCTGCCCAAACTGCTCCCAGCCAATGGCTCAAACAGCCAGAACCCTTCTGCTCAATGGGAGACTTACTCTAATGAGCACTCTTTGCTGGAATTTCAGATTAGCCTGGCTGCAATTTCTCAGAGATGCACTTCAGCCTGAGATGTTTTCTGCCTAATCCCATTTCCTTCCCTTTTCCCTTTCGTAGGTGTCCAACCTGCATCACAGCCTCCTTCTTATTCCACCTCTCCTTTTCTTTTAACATTCACAAGCATTCCCTCCAGTAAATTTCTTGCATGTGTAATTCCATCTTGGTATCTGTTTCCTTGAGAACCTTAGCTGACCATAAATTTCCCTTTACATTTATCAATATGACAAATATTTTCTTCTGTTCTGATATTTTTTTCTTATTTTTCTCTCAAATCTTTCTAGGCTTCTACCAATTCATGTTTTACCTCTGCCTTATGTCTTAACATCTCTTCCCTGAGTTCTTACCCTTCTACTTTGTGATCTTCCTTTGTAAATTTATTCATTTTCAATAAAAAATATTTTAATCATAATTTGTAACTGTTCCATTCAACTTTCTGGGGCATGTTTTTTATCTGCTGTTATGTTTTGCTCTTCACTTACACATTTTTCTTATGATATTATTCTATTGTTGCTTTGCCACTTCATTTTTCATTATTCATTATTGAATTAATTTTGTTTTTTTCCAGGATGAGCTCTAAGCAGATATTGTGTGTGTGTGTGTGTGTGTTTCTTTCTAAAGCCCTATTATTACTTTCTTAAAACTAGGTCTGAGATGGCTCCTTTTGCAAACTCTACTGTCTCAGTTCTTGCAATCAAAGTGTAGCAGTCAAAGAATATAGCTTCTGTACTTCAGAGTATAAACCTCCCCATAAGAAAGTGTAATTTTACTTTATAATTTTGTTTTCTAATATTTACTGCCACCATACTTTGAGTTTTTTCTTTTCTTACTTCTCTTTTTCTCATCTCAGTTGCTTTTAAGAGCCTTGTTTTGAATCTGTAAATAGCTGTCTGATTATTACTCTGAAGATGGAGTTTGCAAGCCACTTTGTATTGTGCTTGTTTCTTTTGTATGCTTTCTAGGAGAATTATTTGAAAAATGCTGACGTGTACAGCCAGATTCACACTGGCTGCCTTTACATGCTCGTTAGTCTCTTCCACTACCAATGATTCTGAACTGCAGCAGGACTGACAACATGGTTCGGACGATTCATCCTTGTGGGGCTCTCTTGTGCATTGAAGGATGTTTAGATGCCCTTCTGTCCTTAACCCTCTAGATGCACGTTGTGATTGTCAAAATGAGTTCCATATACACCCAAATGTCCTCTCAGGGGCAAAGCTGTTCTTAGTAGAGACCACTCCACTGGACCAAAACACCCAGTGAGATTTAGCATGTCTTTTTGTTGTTGTCATTGTTGTTAAAATTTACATTCTCATTACCTAACATAGCTTAACCCATAGTAACAACAATTCAACAGCAATACATTGATGGTATGAATGACTAAGTGAAGAGAGTATCATCAAGTTTATTTGTCTTTCTTGGGATCTTCATAGGTTAAAAATAGAAAGTGTCTCATAGACAGAGAAGAGATTGACCACTATAAGAGAGGAGGAGGGTTGTGGGGCTGGGTGAAAAGGTGAAGGAATTAAGCAAAAACAAAATCAACAACAAAAAAACCTCATAGAAACAGAAAACAGTGTGTGATTATGAGGGGGAAAGTGGGATAGGGGTTAGAATTGGGTATAGAGGAGACAAATCATGATGAAAGGAAACGACTTGGGGTGGTGAACACACAATACAACAGACAGATGATGTTTTACAGAATTGTACACCTGAAACCCATATACTTTAGTAACCAATGTCACGCCAGTAAATTTAATAAAAAAAAATATATTTTGTGCAACTGTATGTCGTTACCTATTGAAAACACACATAGAACAATAGTATTGTAGATATGAAGAGAATTTGGAGATGATCCAGTACAAGCTTTTTATTACTAGATGAAGAAATTGACATTCAGGGAATTTATGTTTTATTCCTTATTACACAGAGATTAGTGGTAGAGCTGGAACAAACTCTCCACACATTAGGGCTTTCTCAAAAACACTATGATATATCATTTAATCCAAGACTACATGTTTAGTAAATAAACAGTCCTCTCAACATCTAAAAGACAAAACACAGTGAAATAAAACTAATATCCTGTTCCACAGTTAGGAGAATGTGATGATGATATCAACAAAATATGTTTTGAATTAATTTTAGAAAATACAAGGCAACTGGTTCTCTAACCATGCTAAATTATAAGGGAGGTATAAACTTCAATAGCAAACACACAGTAAGCAGTCTGTAAGCTTTTCTAAAGGTCTCAATTATTTGATAAAGGATAAGTTAACATTTGAAAACACATTTAAATTTAGTGTCGTTAAAGGCAATAAAAAAAGTCTTGGAAGAATACATATAGTAGTAAAGTTTAACTGACAATAAATTATATCACTGAAAAATTCATTACATTAAGCACAGTTTACTTACTTTTTTAAAAGGTGAGAGAGGGAGGGAGAAAGAGAGGTAGAGAAACATCAGTATGTGAGCAATACATTGATCAGTTGTTTCTCACACGTCCCCAGCCAGGGACCTGGCCAGCAACCCAGACATGTGCCCTGACTGGGAATCAAACCAATGACCTTTCAATTAGCAAGCCAGCACACAATCCACTGAGCCACACCAGCCAGGGCAAATTGAACCCAATTTAAAAAAAAAAACTAAGCATCAAAATAGTCTATGACACTGGCACAAGTTAACTGATGTGGAATGAGGCAATTATGCCCAGTTACACAAACTGACTGGCATAGGTACGACCAGGTAATACTATAACATAGGTCATGTAATGTATATTACCCACACTTTCCTACATTGCATAGTTGGAGGATGAAGAAAAGCTAGAAACTTTTCAACAAATGCCGTTTTTTTTTTTTTCAATTATTAAGTCATAAAGAACACTTCTCTGTCAATATCTTTTATGGAAACCATTATCTAAACTGAAACCATTGCATGCGTGTAGGGCTAATGGAGTCAGTCAGACTCCCTCACCTGGATATCTGGGCAACTATGACCCAGCAGTACTCACATAACCTTGAGCAAGGGCTCGCATGTGCAGAATTAAGCTCTGTTATATAACCAGAAGGTCAGATACAGCACCCCTGCTGGCTTTGTGTTCACTTAGTATATAGGAGAGTTAGGACTTCCTGCCTGCACATGCGGATTGCCCCCCCCTGGAATAGAGGCATGTAAGACATCCCCACGGCTCTGCCCAAATCCCACGTGAACCTGCCCGGCCTCGAACACTTGCAGGACAGTGTGACCACTTATTTTTCATTGATTTATTTGGTTGAAGTAGGTAGTCTGAGAAACTCATAATGCCAGTCTTTTACTTAAAGTGCAACACATGGATATGAAACAGTTCCTAAATCACAGAACTTAATACGTGCTTATAAATAATGTGATGCTTAAGAACAGAAACTGAAATACATTTTTCCTTAATTGTGACAAAGTCATTGAAACATTTATAAAAATATGAAAACCTCAGATGTTTTATCCAGAGATAGAAATTTTTAGGGTGGGGGAAAATGTTAACTTGATGAAGGACAAAATGGGTGAAAATAGTTTGTACTATAAAAATGTCCTAGAAGCAAAACTATGAAATATAAACTGAAAATTATGGTCAGTGTAAATAAAAATACTGCAGAAACAATGTTAAAATTGTGAGTCCCTTGAGGAAAGGAGCAGTGCGTCTTTGATGATAGACAGGTAGGCTGGCATTGAATCAATGTTAGAAGAAAGAATTAATGAATACCCAATTCAGTTGTTATAGATTTCCAGTACCACATTTTCAGAGAACAAATACATTCTAAAAGCAACCTCATTTTGAAGTTCTTTTATACAAATAATCCACTTTCAGTGTAGGAAAATTAGAGATTACAAATAAATGAAACAAAAATTACTCATATCTTACCATCTAGACATAACTACTATCAACATTCTGGGGTATATTTTTGTAGACCTGTTTCTTGTTGCAGCAGGCTCTGCATGTGTTTCAAAAGAGATGGAAGAGTTAGAGGGAAACTGGGTTCTTTTGAACACCTACTGTCATTCATTTACTTGGGGAAGGTTGTTAGGTAGGGTTACTGGTGAAGATTTACTCTGAAAACAATGCAAAATTTAAAGGAGAAACCATGCACTATGCTGTGAGGTAGACATCCTCAGCGGCCCTGTGATTTTCTCTTTTTGGGGAGAATTTAGCCTTCCTTGTAACAGAAAGTGGGGGGGAGAGAAACAGCTTTTCTAAAAGAATAAATATCACTTGAATTTAAACTTCTGATTAAACATAATAATGCTTTCCTGAGAAATAAAAGAGTATTCATTAGCTTTAAGTAAATCAAATGGAGAACATCTCTTAAAGCTTATTGAACTTGTTAGTAATTAAAATTAAACAGATTTTACCCAGTTTCTTTGTTTTCTCCTTTCAGCAAGACTGTATGTAAAGAAAGCTTGGACTGACATCTCACAGTTCTAGATATTGTAGATTCAAAAATATGTGAACAAGCACAGCTAGAAAATATCAGGCATATGGCATGAAACACATTTTCATTCATTCTCCAGAGGGGGATAAAACATTTCAGCAGAATGCAAAATATTGTGCTCTAGTTTACTGCCAAATAGAGAAAAAGTATGAATTTTAGCAAGGAAATCAGTGGTTACTTTGAATTGGGAGAGTTTAGAGCAATTGCTCTATAAGCAAATGATTGGACAGGTTAGGTGTTTGGATGTAGGAATTTAAGAAAGAGCTTCTTAGAGACTGCCTAATTTTTCTCTTTACTTGCTGGCTGAGAGCTTTTGTCTGGATGAATTTCACTTCTACAGCAACCCCAAGGTCTGCCGACCGCAAAGCAAGTGAGCCAGTGCTACATTCATATACCCTGATACTCCTCTATCATCAGGAGATTTCTGGACTATTGTGTGTTCATTGTTTTATGAAATATCACAGGTAGAAGAAACACTCATCTCTTTGTTTATTAGCACCTGTTCTTTTCAAATAGAATTGGGACATCCCCAGTGTAACTGGACAAGAGTAGCAGACACGAAGTGTTAAATAACAGCTTGCACAAATCCTCGGGAATAACCAGTTTTAATTAGTTAACTGGAAATCCATCATCCAACAGTAAACAGACCTACTGAATCTTTAGAGTGATGTTACTTCCAGAATAATTACAACCATAATTCTCAGAAGTGAAGGGTGTGATTCAGTTTACTTTTTAACCAGACTTGCCTGTATTATAAGTCAAGCATGTGTGTCAAAATTGACTGTCTACACAGAAATGACTTCTCTTACTTATCAGATTTGTTTACGTGGGTAAACAGAGCTCATTTCTTCCTAACCCCAGCACAGAAGAAAAGGCTTCGAGTCCAGTAGAGAGCAGGACAGGAACAAACCAACAAGGGCAGGCGTGGTTCATTTGTTGCTCCCAGCAGGTGTCAGATGCCATAGTTTCTCTGCAACCATCAATACCCTGGGGCTTTTTAGTTCCACATCCAAGACAAGGAAGAAGGAGGATGGTGATAACCCAGAGAGATTAGGTACCTGAATCCTATCCCAACCACTAGCAGACTCCAACTGTGTTTAAATGTTGTTTTTTAAAAAAATCATTTCTGATGCTCAGTGGTTGCTGATTACTTCCAGATTTTAGTTCTACCCCAGTGGAGATTTGCTACAAAGAGTTTATCCGTTATTGTTAAAACTGCAATTGCTACAGGAAATGTCTTCTCCTGAACCATCCCAAAACATAAACTGTTGCTACAGTTAAACAAACTAAACAAAAAGCCTGCCTACTGGTTAAAAATGCATTCATTGAATTTCATTGATGGGATGAATGAGTGGAAGTGGGTGGATAAGACTGGTGGCTTTTGTTTGGGATTATTCTCAAACAATTAAGTACCCAAGGAACTTAATTGGCCATTTTAGATGGGGGTGAGACTTTAAACACTTGCAAGAAATACACTCTTGCATGGTTCCAGTTTGTGCTGAAAATCTTTTAGTTTACAAATGCAGCTTCTGCTACTTTTAGAATCCTGGGTTCTTAGAGATACTGTCTCTTGGAGGTCTGTTCTATATGAAGGTTTTCCTAGAGACATGTTTCTAACCTGAATGTTGTCTGCTGCTGTCCATTCCCCTCCCAACTACACTGGATAAAGAGAGTTAAACATGTCCTCCTTTTGAAAATTGCTGAGAATTTTTTTCCAGTGGATAGAGACTAACTAAGCACCACATGATGAAAGTCGATATTTTTCAAATATAATACCACTTTAGTCTGGACACAAACACGTTATGCCCTTTCAAAGAAAACAAATCCACTCAATTTATCATTGTATATTAAGTCTTAAACCTCTCCTTTTGTTGGTTTAAGTAACTCTTTTTGTTGGCCATTAAGAGACAAACATTGACGAGATCTTATTTTGTCAAGCTTGCAATATAACTTCATAGTCTGAATTACAGATAAATGGAAGTTATGCCCACACATACAATGTGAAGGTAAAAACTGACATAAGTAAGCTAATTAGAATCATATTCTTCCACCATTCTTCTATAAAGTGATCCAGATAACTAAGAGAAAAGTGTGGCCTGCTTTTCTACATCATTGCCTCAATTAATCGCTTCAGTTTTCTCAGGTAGATAAGAATGAAATCAGCTAACAATATATCTTTTCAGGTTCTCATCTTTTATTTTTCTACCACTAAAGCATATCACAGTGTCCACATTTAGAGTAAGCATGCTGGATATTGCCTCCCTTTAGATATCTTTGCAGCAAACCTGCCCCAATCATAGAACTCAGAAGCGATAGTGTTCTGTAAGGGCCTGCTGCCCTTGCATAATAAATTCTTATCAAGTGCAGCCTATGGTTTTCAGTGTTACAATGCTTGAATTGTCCAGAAAATGACTGTAGTTCACAAAATCTTATCACAGCCTGCTGTATGGGTATAATGTACAAATACAGTCTTGCCATTGCAGTTTGTCACACTCTTCTGTGGTTTATAACTCTTTGAAGTCAATTCTTCTCAGAACAGATCCTCGTACTAAATAAAAGACAATGAACTTTCAAATAAATCAAGAGAAGCAACAAGAACACAATACCCATAATTTCTTCAGGATAATGATTACATTAATACCATAATTATTATGTCCATTATTATATCTATAGCTCACACTGCATAAAGAATTGTCTCTAAACATTAAAAGGCAAGAGGATTAAAAGAAAACAAGTACATTAATATTTCTTTAATGTTAACTGTGCTCAGATTGGGTACTTAAATATAGCATTAATTTTTAAGGCATTGGCCCTCATTTACAGGGCTCATAGACTGGTGAAGAGGGCTGACATAGACACAACTGTTGATCATATGAGGCAAATTGTAAGGATTGCCCAGTTCCAACTAGTGCCAGAGGCTATGCAGCATAAAGGAGTTGGTCATCCCAGTATGAATTAAAATGTTTGCTTGCTAGTGACAGAAATCCAAATCAAAATAAGGTTGGTAAGAAAATATGAATTTGCTTTTTCATAAATTGAGAACTTTAAAATATAATCTAACATAAATGTTAAAACAGGAACTCAAAATCTCAATGAATCTCCATCCACTTCTCATTTTGCTTCTCATTGTCCCAAACTGCCACCAGGGCCAGGAACCATCTGAGCCCACAGTCACTGCTTTATGACCACAGTAAAAAGTGGCTTCTCTATCCTTATTTCACTTTGGAAAATGCAAGTTAAAGCTCTCACCAGCCCAGCCTGCATCACATGCCTACATGTTAGAGCCATTACCAGGAAACAGAAGAAAGGAATTTTTAGGAAATACAAAGATAATAGTTTTCTACCACAAAGAATTTGAAGAAAATGGAAACTACATTAGTTAAAAATATTCATGGTACAAAAATCTATAGATGAAAGATAGAAAAACTGAAGGACGCATTGAAAATAATGCGGCAGAGATATTTGAAGGGTAGATTATCTGGCATAGTACATAAGATTCATAGGGTTTATATGCTTTTTTTCTCCTGTAGGTTGTAGAGAAACATTAAACATTTGAGGGCATGATTAGCCCTTCTGGACTGCAGATTTTGTGGGGGAGGGAGGAGGTCACATGGAGAAGGGAGAAAAGAGTTAAAGAGAGAGAAGTCAGGAAGAATATCAGACTAGTATAAAAAATAGCATCTAGTCCTCATCTGCCATTATTTAGTTATTAGACTTTTGTGAATAACCTCTCATGACATCAGGCTCCACCTTTAGAAGAATGACCATTAGAATATCTCTTTTATCTATACCATAATGTTACCTAAAAGAATGAACATGATTAATCTGGAATAAAAAGTGCTAATAAATGCAGCCCTGGCTGGCGTAGCTCAGTGGATTGAGCGCGGGCTGCGAACCAGGCATCGCAGGTTCGATTCCCACTCAGGGCACATGCCTAGGTTGCAGGCCATGTTCCCCAGCAACCGCACATTGATGTTTCTCTCTCTCTCTCTCTCCCTCTCCCTTCCCTCTCTAAAAATAAATAAATAAAATCTTTAAAAAAAAAGTGCTAATAAATGCAAGGTGTTATTAATTGTAATATCAATGCCATTCAAATTTTACTTCATTAAGGAATTAAAGACCCGGTTCTAAATTTGTCGCCAGGGGTTATCATTATTTGTCTAAGTTGCAGATTCATCAAGGTGGCACACAACATTGGAGAAAATAAAGTTTACTGCACATTAATAAAAACAACCAAATAATGTCAGACATCAATATCTCATTCCAATTGCTCAAGAAAACAAGCCATGAACAAGAAAAACAAAGTCAATATAACATAATGCAAGGATTTGGGGCTTTGGCAATAGATTTGCCTGGCATTTAGTAACTACCCTATACAACACTTGTGATTCCTTGGGAATTAACTTAATCTCTCTAAGCAATAAACAAATGGAAAATACATTATTTCATTGGGTTATAAATTAACCTCTCTAAGCATCTTCTGAAAAAAAGCAATATTTTATAAGGATTAAAAATAACAAGACATCTTAAGAAAATACTGTCATTCAATAAATGTTAGTTGTGCTGTTCCCATAGTTCATTACAGTGACCTCAGCTTTCCTGTTCTAGTCCCTCACTGCAAACATTAACCAAATATGGTAAGCAAAATAAGTATAAAAGCTATCCATCACATTGAGAATTCTCCAAAGGTCTCTCCACACCTTCTCAAGCAAGCAAGTATTTTTTATATGTCTACTATATGAAGGTCAGTGTCTCATTGATCATGATATGCTTACCAATAAGAAGTAAACAAAGAATTCATAGTTATTTCAGGGTATAAAATAAATAAATATAACAAATGAAAGATAATTTAGGGGGAAGTCATCTTTTCTTGCTTTCCTCTAAAAATATAAAAATTGCTTTATTTGTGGAAATTATATAATTTTGAAATTAGAAGTAAAGGTTAGAGTTTGACTTAAGCATATATTTTTCTTTTAAAAGGAATATTCTTATAACAAGTCATTAAATAGGATCATTTTATTCCTAGGCATACATGAAATCTAAGGTACATGCTATTTATTAGAGGTCTTAGATGCAGTGATAAGAAAGCTAAAAGCTGAGTAAGAAAGTTTAACCTTCTCTTTTTCACCTTTTCACTTTTTTTTATTCCAGTTTAATATTACATAGAAAATGACTGTAAAGTATAACATTTTCCATTGTGTAGGACATACAAATGCTTGTACAGACAATGCTTATTGCAAAGTCTGCCTAACTTTTGAACTGCTTTTGTTGTCTGATAAACTTTGTCGATATTACAGTTTTCTACTCTTCAAAATACTTTTATAGTCTTAATCGTACCTTGGAAACTCAGTGGTGCTAAACTCTGGATGATAAATATTATTTGAGGTATCATCATTACTTAACAAGTAGATGAGGTGGTTTCTATGAACTCCTAATAATAAGCTTTCCATCTTCAAAATACAATCACCCTAGAATGGCTATATTGACTTCTTTTATTGTATATCATGGCATATTTATATTTCATTATGTGACAAGCTATTCCTAGTAGGTATATAACAAAATAAGGAAGAGAGAGAAAAGTATAAGAATAATTACTCCAGATTAACTTTTCATGTACTTATCATTCATGATGGTGGGGACATAAAATCATGGACAAAGAAAGTAAACAAAAATAGAAAATAAAAAAAAGGAACAGAAATAATAGAAATGGGTAGGTTTCCAGAACCATGTCATTTGATCTTCAGAAATTCTGTTGGAACTACTTAAAGAAGAAAAGAGACTCAGCTCTTTTCTCTCTAACCTCTCAGCTTTAAATTTTGGTCATCCTTTAAATGATAAAAAGTTTGGAAAAGGTTAATTTCAGGGGAGGGCAAAAGAGACTCTAATACCTGCTCTTTATCATAGAAATCAATAAGAAAAAAAAAGGCAACTTCACATAATTCACAGTATGCCAGAATGCCCTGAAGCTTTTTGAATTCATTGTCATGTGGAAAGTGGGACTCAAAAGGAGTATGAACTAGTATAGTTTCTATGTGAAATATAAGGCAGTTGTGATGACATGGTCCGTGAGCAAATGCTGTTCTACTAGCTCTCCGGTTTGAATATTCTCTCTTAAACAAAACTGTTTCAGGTTTGTTAATTAGTAGCATAGTAAACGTAGTAGCATGAAGATAAAAGTAAGCTTTTGGGAGCCAGGCAGGGGTGAGTCTGCCACCACCAATTATTGTTTATTTAATTCTTCACCTGTTATTAAATTATTTGAAGATAATATATATATAATCTCCAAATAACAGATATATATATATATATATATATATATATATATATATATATTCTATCCAGAAGGTATCCAGCCATGTAATATGAAAAATAGGGACATTTATTAAAGAAGATACAAGATACAAGAAACATTGTACATAGCATAATGATGCCTCAATCCCCTTCAATGTAGGCACCTTGGAATCACACAGTTCTCCCAATTGTCATCAGCTACCCCAATCATATTTTTACAAATCTCACTGACTATCTGAAATCTTTTTCTTTTCAGAGGTGATTTTAGTTTTGGGAAAAGCCAGAAGTCACAGGACACCAAATCTGTGCTGTAGGGGGCTGAGTCACCTGGGTGATTTGATATTTCACAAAAAAAACTGCAAGAGACTGTTGCATGAGCAGGCACATTGTTGTGATGAAGCTGCCAATCACCAGTTGCCCATAGCTGCAGCCTTCTGAATCATCCAAATAGTTTCCATGGAAGAATGTTCAAGCTTAATGCAAAATTTGATGCAGATTCATTTTTCTACTCGCTCGATCATATTGAATGTGATGACCACAGAGTACACATGCTCACTCAATGACGTCTATCACCCCCACTGACTAGCACAGTGACGTTGTCATTGTTCACACACACATTCCAGTCCACTCTTCTTATCTGCCAGGTTACGTTGATGTTGTACAAACCACTGTCATTATATTAACAATGGCTGGGGGTTTTCTGAACAGACTATATATATATATATATATAATTCATATGATTATGAGGTCTGGCAAGTCCAAAGTTTTCAGGCCAGTGACTCAAGCAGGAGATAACGCTGTAGTCCCTTGGGATAGAATTCGTGCTCTACGAATCCTCAGAATTTGCTCCTAAGGTCTTCAATTTAATGGATGAGGCCCACATCATTAAGTATAATCTCCTTTACTTAAAGTAAACTGATTGTAAATGTTAAGCACATCTACAAACTGCTTTCACAGCAGCACCCAAATTAGTGTATGACTACATAATCGGCCACTGTAGCCTAGGCAGGTGATATATAAAACTGACCATCACAGTACATTAATGGACTCTTTCACTAGAAAAATATAATTCTTCCGTGAGAGTGGTGATTCATTTGAACCTTAGCTGAGCAAATGAATCAGCGCTTTCCTAGGACTGTGCTGACTGTCTGCTATTCCTGGCTTTATCCACTCACAGTGTGAGCTTGGAACAACTTACTTAACTTCTTTTTCCCTTAGTTTCCCCATCTGAGGGGGCAATAATAGCATGGGGTTAATAAGAGTTAATAAAAATATGTGAGTGTTAAATCAGCTAATACTTAAAAAGAACTTTGATCAGTGGCTGCCACATAATAAATGTGCCTATAAAAATTATTAGAAAGTGCTGCCTAGACTTTGAGAGCTCAGCACCTTTAGAAGAAAAACAAAGTAAGAATGACCAATTGTGGTGTAAATTCTATACTGTAGATATCAAGTCTATGTGATTAGAGACAGGAAAAAAAACACTACTTCTGTGTGGATGCTCATGACAAAGTTGGTCTCCATGCAAGTCTGATTATGTATGGGAACAGACGGAAGTATAGACATGGCAACCATATGGGCAACTGTGTGAACTAAAGGACGTATAGACATGGTAACCATATATACATATATAAATCATATATATGTATGATTTTCTACCTATTAAGTCACATTGAAAGCCAACCCTGAGAGTTACCACTCAAAATAATGGTACTCATCTCTAGTAACATAAAATGTAACTTTATTCATTTATACCAGAAAACAAATAATATAGTAATCTACTGCCAAAGAGGTGGGATATTAGTAGGCTATGTGTGAACCTAAGCCTGAGTGTTAGAATTTCTAGATGCTCCAAGTTATTTAAGCCAGTTTCAAATTACAAAACAAATGCCTGCCCTCAGGCACACATTCCAGTCACCCACTGAACTCATTCAGGTTGTCCTAAAGTTGATCTTAAAACTGCCTGTCATTTGCACATTGTGTTTGTATACACCACAGGTTCAAACAAACTATTTATGGGTTTATTTGTTTATTATCAGTTTCCTCTGTTCTGTTGAAAGCTCCATGATAATAGTGTCAGTCAGAATGCCAGGCCCATAGTAGGTAATACATTTTTCTATAATTGAAAAATAAATTGGTATGTTTTCTGAATAAGTATCCCCTAAGGTCATAGACTAGTGTTTCTCAAATTTGAGGACTAAATGAATCACTCCTAAAAGGATAAGTTCTCTTGAATTTGTGAGATTATCTCTGTTAGACTGAACAGGTCCAGAAATACCAGTTACATACAAAGCTGAATTTTACACAAATATCTTTCACTTCATTAATTATCCTGCCAAAATAGATGTTTTCAGTTTATAATTATTTAAAAGTGTGTGTGTGCTTAAATTATAACAGGAATGAAAATTTAGAAAGTTTCATGAACTGCCCAAGAATGTGTCCTAGACTCTTACGGTTCACAGACATTAATCTGGGAAACACTACTGTATACATTTCTAAATTCACACTGGTAAAGGTGTAAAGGGAGAAATATTTTATTCATATTTTGAAGCAGCAATGATAGGGACCAGAGTTGATCTGAATCTCTAATATTTTCAGTAGTGACTGAGAAATGGAGTAAAGTGAGCCTGGTTTACCTAAGGTTAAGTCGATGATATGATTTACATAAATTGAAGAAAATGTTTTCGGTGAACAAGTAGCCCTCATCCCAACTTTATTATTATTTTATAAACATTGTGAGAAAGAATATATGACAAAGTCATCATTGCTCTTCAAATCTTTTTTCTCATCTGACTGATATGAAAGTTAATCTGATATTTGCAATTTTATGTAGCAGAGAAACAACAAAAATTAGCTAATATTGCAAAGGAATACAGAGCAGGAAAACATCTTAGATAAAATTTAAACATAATTGCAGTATTTCTAAAAGATCTAAGGAAAACACTTTAATAATGACAACAACATGTACACTGAAATAAAACTACATCTTAATTTTAAAGAATTTGACTAAATTTGCCTAATATCTTTTTCTGTATTTGTAGATGTATAAAAGACCTGAAAATAAACTTATATGAATCCAAACTTAGTCCTATAGACCAGAAACACAATTTATGAATAAAGAGGCAGAGGGAAAAAATCTGGATACTTTTTTTAAAAATAGGCTTTATTAGAATTAATAAATACTGAAAAGATAATTTCCCTTTAAAAATTTAGTAATCCAAATAAACTTTGTATTGTTTTTACTGTTATTATGTATTCAAAAAACTTAAAATATCCTGCTTTACAGAATATAAAAATTTTATAGTAAGAGGAAATGCACAGAAGAAAAAATATAAAAGCAGTAATAATTACGAGAGTTAAACCTTTATATTTGTTAAGTGCTCTGTGAACAGCCTAAGTACTCCCTACAATAACACAAAGAATGTAGAGAGGGAGGCTGGAATCCAGGGTGGTTTCTTAGCTTGTCATATTTATTTATTCAAATGGTTGTTGTTTGTTTACTTTTGTCTAGACACTACAACGTGATTTAAGGGTTAAAGTGATGGATAAGATACCATATTTATTATTTTGGAGGGGATGGAAAAATCATTCCTATTGAAAAATGTTGGGGAAAAGTGACATGTGGCATTATACACGTAAAACCAAAATTCTAGAAAGTTCTGAGGAGTAGAGTGAAAAAATCAGGAAGCCTTCATGGAGGAAGAGTCCATGAACTATGCTTTGAAGGATTAGTCCTTTAGGAAAGGAACTTGGGAAAGGCATTTCAGACACACAGCTCAGGAAATAAGGACAATACACAGAAATTATATGATTTGGTATGGCTAAAATATCGACTTTACATCAGAAGATTAATACTATTGAAACTAAAACTTTAGTCTTCTGTTTCTTAATCTAGAACATAACTTTTAATCTACCATCCTGAAATAGTTATCTAACATCATATAAAAAACCACTCTCGAGTGTAGTGGGTTATAATAATAACCATTTCTTAACTCACTATTCTCGAGGTTGGCAGTTTAAGATTGGCTCAGAGGGATGGTTCTTCTGGTCTGAGTCAAGCTCCAGTGATTTTGCATGGGCGTTTCAGGATTTGTAATCAGTGAGCAGGTTAACTAAAGGTTGTTTCTTCTAGAAAGGCCCCGCTCAGCTGGGATAATTCATCTCCGCTCCTGTTTTCCTCCTTTGGTTAACCCAGGCTGTTCATATAGTAGCAGGTTTCAAGACCACCTGTAAAAACCTAGGCTTCAAACTGGCAAACTGTCATCCCCATCACATTTTATTGGCCAAAGTAAGTCCCAAGGCCAGACAAGATTCAAGAGGTGAGAAAACAAAATTAACCACTTGATGGGAGGAGCTGCAAAGTCACAGCACAGAGCCTGTAGCTGTGGGAAAGAATGGAGCACTGGGCCATTTTGTAATCAGCCTACCACACATGCAGTGAAAAAGAAAAGTTATTCTAAACTATTTGGAAACAGCCTATTTTTCTATGCTAGAAACTAGATTTTAATCATCAGCAAGTATATGTGCTCATAAATACATAAACACAAACACAACCAGTCTACCTATTCTTCATAGACAATGGGGCACTCTTTCTGTTTTATTTTAGAGCTATTTTTTCCCAGTCACTGGCAGAAGCTGTAAGGACTGCCCAAAGCACTTTATTTTCCTTCTTCAATTCCATGTCTTTTAACTTATCAACTCCCATTACAATAAAGAAACATCAATTAATGCTAACTTACAAAGGGATTCTTATGGGAGTGCCTATTATAGCTACTCTCATGCCAAAGCCATTCAAAGTGATAAATGTTTTACACTGAATACCAAGTACACTCATAATTATTTTGCCATTTACTGAAAGTGTTGCCAATCTACCTTTTATTAGAAAGAAACTGCACATCTTTATCCACTCAAAAATAAAATCTTGTGTTCATGAGATCTACACAAAGGCCTTTTTATGTGGGTCAAAAGGATGCTTCCCCCCTGCCCATTTAATATGTTTTCTCTGAAGTTCTCTGTGCTGCCCTCAGGGCCATCCACATACCGGTGATAAGCATGTAACTTGCATAGAAAACTCCCTCCCTCCCAACCTCACATCACAATATCCAGGGTTCAGTATGTTTCATAATAAAATGACATATTTTTATATGCAGTACACATACTGCCAAGGTATTGCTTTGTGAATAGAGCCCTACAATAGAGATACAGTTTACCAGGAACTTAGCATTTAAACGACTTTCATCTTGACAATGACTGACATGTCTCGCTGAAAATATTATATATTTAGAAGATTTTGTTTGAAGGCTCTGTACTTAAGAATCATGTCTCATCACATTCAGTGAACTTCTGAACTAAGTCTTAAATGTTTAAAGAAGGGTCACAAAGCCACCCTGCTACAAAAGTCTGCAACTTGCACCCAACTCATATCACAGAAGAAATTCATGCATAGAATAATTTTTCCTAAGTTTTCTTTCCATTTAAAGAAAAAAAAGTCTTCTACTTTCAGCTTTGAATATCTATCATTGAGATGAGAATCCGTGCTGGAGTCAAACAAAGTAAAAGGCAAACTCTAGGGGGAGGGGAAGTACGATATATTCTTCATAAACTTTGGAAGAATTTCGTCAACACATACTTCTCCATTTATACAACAGATCAAGGAAGGCTAGAATCCAATTTCAAATCAAATAACCCCATATCGATGTACAAGATAGTTGACAGTGCACTCTCATCAACTCTGTGCTTTCTGGTGGGTAATGTGCACTGTGTAACTTAGAGTAGCCATTTGGCAGAAAACCGCTCTAGTCAAATTGAAATAGCCTTTAGAGCCTTGGTTAGAATGGAGACCATAATGTATGCTTGTCATTTGATGAAAAATAGTGCGTTTAAATTAAGGGAAAAAAAATCGTGTCGTCCGGATCCGAGCCTGTACAATGACACTTGTGTCAAGAACTTATTTAAAAGTGTTATGGTACAGTACTGTTCTGCAGCACGATTTGTAAGGAAACACGGGATCATGTGCCAGGGACTGAAGATTTGCTGCCTGATACCAGCCATAGGGAGTGATAAAATATGTTTCTTACAGATAATTACTTGCTGTCCAAGGAAAGTGGCATTTCTAAATTGATATTTCAATGCAGCATAAACAGATTATGCTGAACAGGTAGACACGAGCTAGTTTTTGTCACGCAGTTGGACTTGGAATCATTCAATGCCACATAAAACTAATTATTTATGCCTACAAAGCAATACAACTTTCTCCAGAGTTAGGAAAATGTATACTTATGTAGATATAATGGAATATTTAAACCCCAGAGAGCCTTTATTTTGACTGTTTAAAAAGATTCTAAGAATGTTCGTGCTAGCAAAAGCTCTATAAAAATCTAGAAATGGAGCAATTCCATGGTATTTAGAATGTGTCAGTTTGATGAAAGAATAATTTATCATCCAGGTACCATACTGAAAGGTTTATATGCATCTCATTTAAACCTTAAAGCTACCCTGTGAATTAGGTAATATTAGTATACTCATTTTATAAAAGCAAGAACTAAGATGAAAGAGGTTAAGTGACTTGCCTGAAGTTTCACACTTGTGAGGCTAGACACCAAAGTCAGCTGTCTGATTTGAAAACTGAGTCATTTAATAAAATATACTGTGGCTTTCACAATTAAAATTATTAAGAAATATAAGCTTGTTATCCATGTATATAAAAAAGTATGCTAGAAAAGATAGCTGTTTTTTCCACTTCCAACCTAATACCTTATTCATGTACAAACTCACTTATAGTACTGTGCTAGGTACTATAAGACCCCAGTTTAAAAAACAGCCTTATCCTTCAGAGTCATGGGCAACTGCCCTAAATTTTTCTTTTAATAAATCAGTAAAAACTTGAAAGTTAGAGTTAAAATATGTAAGTCTAGCTTTATCAGCATGGAGTACAAAATATGTCATCTCATTTAATACTCAAAGAAATATAATTCTGAGTCCTTCACCATTTCTCTTTTCAGATGAGTGTCTATTCTGAAGTTTTCATTAATGTGAATTCCTCAGAGTGCAACATGAAGAGGTTCTAGTAGCTGCCATAAACCAAGTCCAGAATGAGGTCCACTCTTCAAGTTTACTCCGAGTCTTTACACACACCACCCAAAGAAAACATATAGGAGTGGACGCCACTACCCACGCAGCACAATGTAACAGTCTACAGCACTTCATTATACAGGTCTGGCTTGCCCCGAGGTCTCTCTCAACGACTTCCACATGGCCCCCTTCTCACCATGTCCTTACATGGCCTTTCCTCTGTGTGTGCACATTCCTGGTGTTTCTTTGTGTGTCAGAATTTCCTCCTCTTTAAAAACGTCCATCATATTGGATTAGGGCCACTCTAAACTCTATTGACCTCTTTTAAGCATAACTATCTTTTTAAAAGGACTGTTTCTAAATACAATCACATTTGGAGATCCATTTTTTTCCCTCTAAGGATTTCCTGGAAGTGATTTCAAATATAATCCATCATAGACAAAGATATCAAAATCAGAAAAAAATTATGCCTTTAACTTGACTCCATCCTTTTGGCTATTAATGTCTCTTTTAATGAGACAGCAAACTGTTAATAAAACATTTTTATTGATCTTTTGTAAATATTTAGAAATGTTTCTTCTTTTTTATCTTATTTTTATTCCATTTTTAATAGGTATTTGACAATGTTTAACTCCCATTTTAGTCATTAAAACCTGAAGTTAATTTTATATCACTTTTCTAGTACTCACCAGTTTAAATGCTCAAACCATAGGCTTATCTTGAGTTAGTATTTTATGCCTCCCTGAACAGTTGATACCTTTCCTCTATGACTCATAAGAAGTCTCTTCTTTCTTGTTTTCTGTGATATTCAGTTCCTAGTTCTGGTTTCCTGTCTGTTCTTCAAGGTTTTGCTATTTTTTGTTAACTTTTTCCATGAGAAAATTAAATGAAGTTGTTTTTTTAAGGTTCTACTCTAGGTTTTTTACTATCAACTTATACTCATAGTCTAAATTACAATCTCTAAATAGGTGACTTTGAGACTCTTTTCCTTAAGCCTTTGTTAACCATTCACTTATGTTCTCTAGATCATCTTATCTGCTACTGAGTTCTAATAAATGTTTAGCAGAAGCTCAGTTTTAACAAGTTCAGAGCTAAATCTTGCAAATTTAGCCTGTGTCATCATCTGCCATTGCTGTTTGATGTAAAATGGTTTCAAAATGATGTCTGATGATTGATGTCAGCTATCGGGTCAGTGCACTGAGGAGGCTGGCCACGTGTCACCAGCAAAGTGGCCCAGGCTTGTTCACGTAATGATGGTCACAGGATTCCCAGGAGCTACAAGAGGGGTTACACCCCAAAACCAAAACGCATTTTAATTCCCTACTTGTGTTGCATTTGCTATTGTCCAACTACTCAAAGCAAACCACATTGCCGATCTTAGAGTTGCTATCAGAGGAGACTCTTCAAGGGCATGGATATATAGGAAGGCCCAAGCAAACTGGGAAGTATTAATGCCAA
Organism: Tonatia bakeri; assembly: GCA_004024845.1. Classification (NCBI taxonomy): domain Eukaryota; kingdom Metazoa; phylum Chordata; class Mammalia; order Chiroptera; family Phyllostomidae; genus Tonatia; species Tonatia bakeri. The sequence goes on from PVIA01001738.1 coordinate 201,209, forward strand.
CAGTCTGTACCAACCTACAGGGTATTTTCTTAGACTTAATATTCTCACTATTTTTCAATTCATCCAAAGGTGAAACTTCCCTATTTCACCCTCTCATAAGAACACCATAAACTTTCCTACCCACAGTCTTAAGGCATTGAACTCACAGTGGTTCTTTGTAAGATCCAGCTTCATGAGCCTCACTCAGTTCTTTTATAATCTCTGCAAGTAGATCACAGAAATATGCAGTATTGACTTGGTCTATAGAATATTCTTATTTTCAGTAAAGTTTAAGTATCACTGCTCCAGCCTACTCAGGAAAACTTTTTAAATATAACACAAGTGTGAGGTTTTTAACTAATTTGAGAGTTAATGAACTTTTGTGGGTGGGGTCTGTAAACGTTCTTCAGGATATATATAAATCCCTTCAGATGGTCAACAATGTAAATGTGGGTTTGTGTTAATTTTCTAGTTCATAGTTTGCTTTGGCTTAGCCTACTTCATCTGGGCTCTCATTCTTAAATTGGTTTCTCATACTTAATTGTGCATCAGATCTGATCTGCATGCAAATTTAGAAAATTCTACAAAGAACCAATAGTTTTCTGCCATGGCTGGTGTGGCTCAGTGGATTGAGTGCCCACCTGAGAACCAAAGGGTCACTGGTTCAATCCCTAGTCTAGGACACATGCCTGGGTTGCCAGCCAGGTCCCAGTAGGGGACACACAGGATTCAACCACACATTGATGTTTCTCTCCCTCTTTTTCTCCCTCCCTTCCCTTTTCTAAAAATAAAAAAATAAAATCTTTTAAAAAGGAACCAACAGGGGTTTTTTTGTACTTAATTTCCCATCTTCACGTCCTTTCTGCTGCCCTCCCCCACTTTGGTGCTGGATAACAAAGCCATCTTACATTTGTAAAGGAATTGCAGAATGCTTTCACGTGCATTAACTCACTTGCTCTTTACAAACCTCTGTAATGCATTAAATTGGCTATAAGTATTTCCTTTTATGGAGCAAGGAACTGGATTAATCAGGCTCTTGTTACTAGTTGGTGATAGATTCAAACAAACCTCACTGTCTCCTGAATTTGTTAGCACATAATTGCTGAACCAAGGGTCTCACCTCAGTCTTCACAAATTTGTACCCACCACAAAAGTTTTTGTTTTTCAAATATGAAAAAAAAAAAACACTGGGGAAAAACTAGAACTATAATATTAACATATCATTTTGCCTTAAATTTGAAATAGTCCACCTTGAGGAATATATACTGCACTTGACCATTTATTTACTATGAAGGATAGTTGATAGAAGTCTCAAAGCGAGGCAATTGCCAAACAGGAAAAATACAATAAATTCTTGGTATTATTCCATAAAGTAGGGGAAGGGCTGGATGTTTCTGAGGTCTGAAAGTGTCTCTGTCCTTACACTACTAGTGTTCTATTTACAAAAGAAAGAAAAATATAATAAATTTCTTCAATTGTAACTTGCTACATTGTAACCCTAAGTGTATGAAACAGGATATAAATTTAAATCAACTATACAGATGATTCAAAAGGACAGTGTTATACACAAAGGGCTGTCAGTAAAGCATGTAGCAGTAAGTGGGCTTGTTCATTTCCTCTTAGCACAAGGGCACTCATCTTCCTGCCTTGAACCTAGGTATAAAATTCCATGGGAAAGCACATTTCTATAGATTTTTCCCTTTAACTAGACAGCTTGGCATTTCTTGGGTTCTTGACAGCTGGATGTTACATATTTGACAGTCCAAAGATGTGCAATAAGTCATGCAAGAGGACAGGCACCTGGTGGCTGCACTCAAACCTCCAGTATCACCTAAAAAGGAGAAAAAAGAAAAGAGAAAAAAAATGTACATTAGTTCTAGAGAACAGCTGAGTTTCAACACTTGTAAATTTGTCTACAGTACTGAGATGTTAAAATTGTCATGTTAGAAATACCACTTGGGGCTTACCATCAGGAAATACTGTATAAATTGCTGAGAAAGAGATAGATAAGGCAGAGATGTCAATGTCTTGCACCCCACAGCCAGTGCCCGTGGGTGGGAGGCTCATAGACCCTAGCTGATCCAGAAAGGTGTTTTTACAGTGTTCAGGAAGTTTCCCTTTAAAAAGTAAGCAAATCTGGGAGCATTGGGGCTTACATTTCCTTTATGGTAGAGCATGGATTTCTTAGCTCGCCAGAATTCCCACCCAACCTGCCTCTCTCACTTATGTTTTTCAGGTCCCTGAAGCTTGTTTAAGTTTTTTATCCTCAGTTTATGGTAACCAGATATCCAAGTTCCCTAGTGATTTATCTGCTTTCACCCATCTTACTAGTTGGGAAATGGGTGCTGCAGAGATCTCTTTAAGAATAAGAATGTGTATAATGATTATAAAATATTGATCACAATTTTGTTAAGAAGAGCAAATTTAGACAAAAGCTAAAAGGGGATTGATTAAATCCATTAGGACCTATTCAAAAAATGGAATACTACACAGCTTTAAAGTGATTTTTCAGAGGAACATCTGTTGATAAGAAAAGACACTCATGAAATACCATTGGGTGAAAGCTACCATTTATATGTGGAATTCAAGGAGGAGCTGGGGCAGCTTATACCCACACATAAGAACCAATTGTGCAAGTCTCTTCCCATCTTCCCTTTCAGTTTCTTCACATTAGCAGCTTAAAATAAGCCATGGTGAGAGCACTTATACCACAGGAACTGACGAATGCTACAAATCACAGCTTTATTCATTTTCCTGTAAAGTAGGTTGTTAGACATTTACTAGCACACCACTGAGTGTTAGTATATAGTTTTTTAAAAAATTGGAAAGACATATATAAAAACAAGGATATAGAAGACTCTTTTTAAAGGTATTAATGGCAGTTATTTCTAGGGGTAGATATTTTCTTCTTTATTTCTATTTCCTTCTCTTTTCTAGGCTGTTTTTAACAAATATGTTAATTTCACAATTTCTTAAAGTAATATAATTATTTTTGAATTAAAACTCCACCCTCCATAATTAATCTATTAAAAGGCAATGCTTCACCCAGCTGCTATTTCTACCTTTTATGAATGTCTCGAATCCCAACATTTCCTTGAGAATGCCTAAGATTTAGCTAAGAGTTTAAAAACTGAACTAAATTCACTTTTACACATTCCTTAATTTTTTCAATAATGCTGAAAGCAGAATAGATCAGCTGTGAGGTGAAAACAGTGGAAGATAACGAAGAAAGCATCCATCTCTCAACAGTGCTTGGGCTGACCCCAAAACCTTAGTTTGTTCTGGATTCCCTAGAAATGCTGGCTGTCCTGGTTTAGAGGGTTTGCAGAATATAGGCAGACCAGCAACAATGGCATTACCAGGCAGCAAAAGGTAGTCAAGAGGGGGCAGAGGTGACCATCTGGATCATCTTTGTGCTGGTAATGACTACTTCCTGTTTGATTACTGCTGACATCAGTCCACAGTTAGTGTTTAGTTCTCCTCCCCTAGACAGAGCCTCAAATGACTCAGAGCATATTAACCACATGCCCAAGGACCCAGAACGAAATGCAAATTTGTTAGTTTTCCTTTTGTAATTCCTAAATATAAATATAAACTACAGCAAGGAAAAATGACCACATAATTTCTGAGAAGCCTTTAAAATGCTTTCAGAGTAACACATCTGTAAATAATTTTCAAAAGTATTAGGTGTCAAAAAGAGAGAGTGTGTGTGTGTTTGTTTAAACCTTTGTCTAGTGCTAAAAGTATACACAGAGGTAAATTGGTATTGTTTTAAGCAAGAAGAAACCGTATCTTTATTTATAATATTAATATTTAAGCCTTTTTCTGACTACGAACTGTTACTTTCTTTGAATTTTACTTTTGCTAAACTAAATCAACCTTCAGAGAATTAGCCTTAAATGAGTTATCCCTGAAATGCTCTCTAGTGGCTGGCCTGGGAGTTCACAGTCCAATGCTCTGGTGGTTATTAAACGACCTCAGGGAATTTATTTTGTGTGCTTGATTCTTACCTTTTGGCAAAAACTCCTTTTGGAAATTATTTCATCTTTCTGTATTCCCTATTCAGGTTTCATTGACTGTGGCTTTTTTCCTCTTGTCATAATTATCTGTAATGTTGAGTTAGTTTTGAAAGCAAGCCCAGATTTGCCCTGGAGGTGGCAGAATTTCTGTGGTGGGTGAGTGAAATGATCGCTCCATATAACTTTATAAAGTGTAAAGACCTTGGAGATGAAAGGAGCTATATAAATGTAAGGCTGTCATTTTAAATTGCCATTACCGTTTAAAATTCTCAAGAGAAGCATTACTGAAATCCGGCATATTCACCATATTAGATTGGTTAATATCATTAAAGCGTATGCAGCAAATGAAAATACCAATTTCCTCTCATATGTAGCTCATGTTTAAGGCTGCAGATCCAAAGCTAGCATGTTTCACGGCTCATTCCAACATGTTAATAGTTACTGAAGGAAGCAGAAGCTAACAAAGTATGAAGACAATGATGTTTCTCTAGCCTGGTGATTGCTTGTTTGTGTACGTGTGCTCGTGAAGACAGAAACAGATTTGAGAAACTAAATGAAATGAGACATACGAAAGGAGGTTTGATACGACCGGCTGAGAAGCCTAAACAGAAACATATATAGCATATCACTATGTGATTTATGTTTAGCTTTGGCAATAAGGAAACTAAGCAATAATATGTATTTATAGCAACAGAAAAGAATTGCAAGAACAGAAAAAATTATCAAAACAGTGAAAACGGCCTGCCCTTTAATGCGAGACCAGCTGTTCTTGTCGCCTCTGTTTGCAAGTTTGTTTTAGGAAAGGACGGTTCTCTGTATTATTGGAGCCATGCACAACATAGCAAGACAGAAATGCCAAGAAATAAGCAAGTGAGAGCGAGGCATCAGTGGCAAATTGGAATCTAAGGCCTTTTGTGCTTGTTAAATGGTGGAATGATTATAATTGGAAAAAGTGATGTGCATTAGTTCTGAGTGACTGTACAAGAAATGACAAGCGTGTAACTTAATGATTGCTTCACAACACTCAGGACTGCCTTCTAGTCTCGCACCGAAGAGTTCAGCCCTACAGCAGAGAAAGCCACATGCTTTCTCCTCCTATTCATGAGCATTCTCCACAGGTCACGTGGAAATAACCCTGAAGTGATAAGTCTTGGTTTAGGAAATCTGTTGCTTAAACTGGTGTAAGTCATTGTGACACAGAACGGTGAAGTGTATTTTTTTCTTTTCCTTGCAAACCATCACAATCATTGGCAAGCAAATGGACAGGATCTTGTTTTAAAGGAAATAGCACATGTTTACTTTCCTGGGGAAAGGAAGGATATGAGAAAGTTTCCTGGAAATCGTATCTAATATTCTGAAGAGTGAGAGTGTGTCACCTTTTTCTTCACTGGTAAAATAGACACCTACATAGCATGTTGATTATATAATAGCACAAGAAATACACCCCCAATGTTTCTGAATAAAAATTTTACTATATGTAGTCTTACCACATAAATATTCCCATAAACTAAAAATATATAAAAGAGAAAACAAAACCAATTTTCAAATGTTTCCACATTGAGAAATAAAGTATTCTTGTAATTTTTAAAACTTAAAGTATAAAGAATAACAATGATTATAATTCTTTCACTAAATTAAATTGTTAACTGGAGTCAGTAAACACATAGAAGAGTGCCAAGATGCAGCTCTTACTAGTTTTATTTTGGGGACTGGTTCTGGAATTGCTGTGTTACCTAAACTATAATGTAAGTAGTTGACATTTTCTTAAAGCACAAGCCAAGTCATAATCAGTTTATTGTTAATAAACACAGCTTAAACACTGGCATGAGCATGAGAAAAACATTATTTAAGAGAGGAAAACATTTTACAAGTGAGAGTAATGCATAATGTCCTTCCATATATTGTAATATAAAAATTGAATGTTAACCTAAAATGTGTTTAGCTCTTGTGTGCATTAGTCGTGCCTCACAAATTCACTGTGTATTGTAACAGAAAGATTAGGAATGCTTTAAAACCTATTTTGTGACAATGGATATAGCCTAGTGAGAGATACTAAACAAAGCCAGGACAGCCACAGAAGTATCCTATTATCCATAAAGTTACAACTAAAAAAAAAAACCTGTATCTTCAACAACATATGATAGCTAAATGTTTTGCCAACATTTTGAAAAGATTTTCCTCTCTATTACGCTGAAAGTCTCAGTGATATTCAGTATAGCAAAATATTAAAGAAGGTTTTCTTGGCATAAAAGAAAGTCCTTTATTATCTCTCCTTTTTTTTGAAAAGTCATCTTCATTTAGATATATGATTTATTGTGGAAAGGTTTAATAAGAGCTTTTTTTTTTCTTTTTGAAGATCTATTAGTAGGATGAAGCGAAGATAGTTACAATGGAGAATATATTATCAAGACCACAGTGCAGGTAATATCCTGCATATTGAGTCTAATTACCCATTTAAGTTAAAGTAAGAGTTGTTAAGAATATGGAGAATTGCACTCTAATGATTAGTGATGAGAATCACCTAGATAATGAAATTAGTATTGAGAAACATATTTTTAGGCAGAATGATTATCTTGGGACATTGATTAAAGGTATAATTGAAGAACAATGTAACCTTTTTCATAGTTATCAGGTTGAACTTGCTTCAGGTAATTTATCATAATCGTATAACTATGCCAAATCATCAAAGGACTGGTCACTGCTTAAAAAGATGTTTATTACATATTAATCCAGACCTGTTGTCAGACCAATGAAATATCTTCAATAAAAATGTGGAGAATGATAAGTGTAGTGGAACAATATCTCAAGCTATCTCAATAACTCTTGAGAAGCAGCGGAAAGGAGTCTGCAATGTATAGAAAGAGGGTTGTAAAAAGAACTCACAGTTTAATGACTCTGTCTGATAGTGACAACAGAAGAAACTGCTGCTTAAGTTTGCTTGAAATATTTGCTAGGATTGCATGATAATTTCCTTCTTTGTAAATAAAACAAAAATCAAATTCTCACTTCCAATCACTCGTGAAAATGGATTGAGAAAAGAATTAATTAACTAATTGAAACTGAAATGTAAGAAACATTACGATATTCCATCACGATATTCTGTATATACTTGAGCTTTCTCTTATTTGGGCTTCTTGCCACTTCCATTTTCTTTATCCTCACCCAAGGACATTGTTATCATTACTTTCAGAAAGAGAGAGAGAGACCAATGTGAGAGAGAAGCACTGATTGGTTGCCTTCTCATATGCACCTCAACTGGGAGTTGAACTGGGTATGTGCCCTGACAGGGTTATGGGAATCAAACCCATAACCCTTTGTTCTATGGGCAATGCTCCAACCAACTCAACCAGCTGAACCACACTGTCCAGGGCTGCCATCTCCATTTTTGAATAATTGAATTATTATCCTCTTTTGTCTCTTTTACATTTTTGAAGTTAATATGATTAACTTTTTTCTTTTAATTAATAGAATTTATTTCTAAAACATTTTTGGCTTACAAAAAAATTGAACAGAAAGTATAGGGAATTCCCATATACTGACCCTGCTCCATCCCTCCTTCCTTTTCTCCCCAGCCTCCATTTTCTCTATTACTAACATTTTGAATTGGTGTGGTGGTCCATTTTTTTAAAGTTGATGAGCTAATGTTGATACATTTTTTTCACAAATGCATAATGTCTTATATCCACTTCTTTGTCAGACGCTTTCATTTGCTTAAAAAAGACGAAACGTTGGAACATGGAATTTTTAGGGTAGTGAAACCATTGTGTACAATACTGTAATGGTGGATGTGTGACAGTATGCCTTGTTAAACTGGGAAGAAAACTTAACAATCAGCTGCTCTGGAGTTTGTCATTGAGGGGCACACATCAGAACCCCCTGGGAACATTTTAAAAATACACAACTGCCAAGACTCTGATTCAGAGAACCTAGCAGTGGGCCTTGTGGTATGTGTGTAAAGCTAGTGGCATATTTGACATGCAGCCTCAATTGAGAGACTCATTTTTCAGCAATACAGTGAATCAACCAGAGTTAGGACTAGAAACTTAACCTCCTGATTTTGAAGATTTTGCCACTTTCCAACCAGTTATACACCCTGTTTTTACTGTTGAATATGTACAAAAATTAAACTCATAGTCCAAAAATTCTTATTTTTTATTTTTAGCATCCTTGATCATGCAATTTTAGAATTAGAATCTTTGCAAACACCTGTTATTAGAGCAAACAGCCAAAGAGAAGATAGGAAGAAAGAGAGCTTGAGTGGCCCAAAGAAATGATATAAAGTCTTGGTAGTGAGTTCATGCAGGTTTCCCATAGGACTCCTAAGGCTTTGGGTCACTTTAGTGACTTTTTAATTAGATCTAATTTGGAGAGAAATAAGACATACACTCGACTTGTCCAGAAACATTTGTGAATTGAGATAGTGGAGGAAAAACTGCTATTTACCCTTTAAACAAAACCTAATGTAATTATCCTTATTAGTTAATGTCCATAATGTCATTCCTATTTTAATTAGGGAAGGACTAAACATGAATTCTTCCTGAATAGATCATTATCACCTGTGTCTGAGTGTGTAAAGTGACTTAAAATATAAAGGACTTTTCATGCAGGACCAAATTCCCTAGTCTCTTTTTGGTTTTCCGTCATCCCTGCCTCTGAGAAATAAGGTATAAAAGTAGCTAAGAGTCTGTTCACTCCTCTGAAGCCAGAGGTAAAGCAGTTCGGAAGACATTTTGTTTCATCTCTTTTTTAACTCCTTTAAACACATTTCAGGAGAGAGTAGCTAATAATAAGATAGGTAGGTGGATGGCAGGGAGTTAACTAAAATGTTCAGAATAACTCTGACCACAATCACATTTAAAAATAGAGAGAACAGGCCAGGAACAAAAGCCTACTAACTCAGTATATCTAGTTCAGATGTAGCTAATGTCCCTATTTAGCATCTTCAAGTTGCTCACACTTTCCTCACCAACCTAAGAATGTGCCTCTAGCACTGGAGAGCCTGCCAAGTCCAAGGACATGGGAATGTGAATTATCAAACAAGCTGGGGATGAAAGGTGCTGAAATCATCTTTTTAGAATATTGCCAAAAAACAGCTTGAGTTTCTAGGGTGCTAATTGCTGAAATATGTTTCAGCTTCCGAATTCATTCTGAGCTTATGACCCACTAACCAAAAGGTAAGGAGGATGTTGTAAAAGTAAAAAAAGGAAAGAAAAGCAGTAAGAGGGAGCAGTGTAAGAAAGTGTTTTGCCCAAGGCCTCCTGGAAAGGCACTTCCTTTATACTAAAGGAAGTATATTTTTTATGCACCATATGGCTATACAATGAGATTTGACCACTAAAGTAATTCAGTTCTTGATTGACTTTTCTGAACAGGAATAAGTTCACCATAGTCTTGAAAGTGAGGCCATATTTATAGCTAATTTAAATTCATTGTCCTTCTTTTCACTGTTTTTCTTATTTAACTTTTCTAAAAAGTTATTTATGCTTGTCATCTAATTTGAGCCTCACAATAATTTGTTAGAGCAAAAGTAAAAGTCTATTGTATGTTTCTGTAGAAGGCACTGAGTCACACAGAACCAGAATAAGTTGGATTCTGAATTAAGGCTGTGCTGAAATCTTGTGCCTTTACTGTGAGAAGATTCTACTCCACTTCACTCCACTCCATGGCCACTGGAACTTCAAAGTCCCTTGAATATGTTACCAAAGCAACTTGTAGAAGCTCATTTTGATATTTTTGAAAGAAAACTATTAGTTAAATTATTTTTTTCTGAAGTAGCTATTAGACAACCCTGTTAGGAAGCAGTTGTACCAAATAAATGACACTTTCCGCATTATGAATTCAGCACCACGGGAGGGTTTGCTGACTGAATGATCCAAACTCATTGAGGACACACAGAGGTGCTCACTAAATGTATGAATTAATGTCCACTTGTGGGTTTCACAGATACAAATCTAAATGTTACCAATCAATACCCAAATGTCCTATTTTCTGTTTAAGTTATTGGAGAAGTTGCTTTTTTATATGTGACATTTCTTCCTAACATTGTTTTTTTATAACTCCTGGAATATTTTTCACAAACAAGGTATGCAGCTTGGGCTTCATTTTGTAGTAAAAGAAATGATACATAAAAGGATAAAACCAACTGACTATTATAAATAATTATTATGTCTGCGTTTTTAAGGTCTGTGCTTAAATTTCATTCCAAAGATAGATACTCTGAACCAGCTAAGAAATGTACAAAAAGACAGCTGGTTGAGATGTCTCTGTGTGTTCACTCTTAATCCACTTTTTCTGCTCCAACTATATAACAACAACAGGTAACTATTGCAAGATGTATGTCTGTGCTTGAAAAGAAGACAAACATTACTGTGGAGGCAATGGAAATGGAAATGCAAAGTGGTGAGTGGAATTAAAGTTGGAGGCCTATTGAACCCAGGAGTTGGGCACCTGAGGATAACAAGGATAAACAGTGCTCCATATAAGGTATTAAGGCATGAAGTGGGACCTAACTCACTGCTTGAAACCAATGACTTGGGTAGGAGCTCAAGGTCTCCATGCATGAAATAAGGCTGGGGAAGAAAAGTGAACTCTTGCTACTCACCTTCTGGGGAAGTAGGAAGACACAGATATAGTCTCAAGACCAGGAATAAGCAAAACTGTGCACCGCCTTTTTGAGCATACCTTATGTATCCTCAATATCCACACACCAGGGGTACATAAGCATTATTAAAAGACTTGGTTCTGGACCAGGAACACAAAGTGTTGTGTGGGGAAAGTCAGAAAACCATTAAAAATGGAGACAAAAGAGGAAACAAAGAGCTTGAGGAAGAAAACAAGAAATCACAGTCAACAATATAGTTTCTACTCAAGATGAGTCTGAAAACAAACATCACAAATACATTTAAGGCTAAAAATAACAATCAAAAATACAAGATAATAGATCATGAACTCTGGGATATTGATATTTGGACCCAAGAATCAGCATCACCTGGGAGCCTATTAGAAATGCAGAATCTTAGACCTCATGCCAGACCTGCCAAATGAAAATCCACGTAATGATATAATTACCAGGTAACTCAGATGTACATTAATGATTGGAAAGCACTGCTGATGTATAATGTATTTGCAAAACTGTCTGACACACCTTAACATAAACATGATTCATTAGCTCTGAGAGACGAAAGAATTGAGTTTCATTTTTTAAAAAAGGAACAAATTAAGAAATCAAAAGAGGCAGGCATGATATAGTATTTGGTGAACATGAAAATGAACCAGTTCAAAGTCTTGAAAATGACAATTATAGTCATGGAGGGGTGTTCACTTGCTAATACATATTGTGACTGAACAGAGGAGAAGAGAAAATTAATGAAATAAGATACTGTCCTAAGGTGTATGCAGAACGAAGCCTGAGAGAAACAGACAAAAAGAAAGAGACATTAAAAAAAGAATAGATTGAAATGAACCAATTTATACCATTATAGCAATAGAATTCTAAATGAGATTGAAGGAAATGGTAGAGTGGCATTTTTTGAAGCCATAGTTTTAGATAATTTCCCAGAGTTGGAAAATAATGTTACATTGGGAATACACCCAGAGTACCAAACAAGGCAAATAAATTAAATCTATATTTTGAAACATTGAAGTTAATGCACAGACTATCAATGGAAAGAAAAAAAGTCTTAAAAACCACCAAGAAGAAAAGAGAGAATCAAATAGCAATAGACTTGAACATGTGTGCTATGCTCAATAATAGATGACAGAAGACGAAGAAGTGCTTCTTCCATGTGTTGAGGTACAATAGCTGATACCAGCTGGGGAGGATTGCAGTATTGTTCTCATTTTCCATCTTTCCCTCTAAACACCCCTTGCATCACGTAAATTGCAGTTTTCCTCAGGAAATGGGTGGAGAATATTTCCTTGGTCTTTGACTTTGTATACAAACATGTAAATTGTTTTGGCCAATAGACCAAGTTGGCAGTGACAGCGTACTAATTCTAAGCCTGGTTTTAAGAGGCCTTGCGTGCTCATTGAGTTTCTGACATCTTCATGGGAAAACATGCTCAGGCTCTCCTGCTGGTCGCATGGGATGGGGGAGAGTAACTGAAATGCAGGGATGGTGAGTGTTTTCCACTGGTGCATGGAGCATCAGGGGACAGAGAGACATCTTTGACTCTACTTAAATGGACTTTTCCCAAGGGAAGAACAAGCTCAGAGAGAGTTTGAATAAAATCTGTGTGTGTGGTGTGTGTGCACACGCATGGACGAGGTTGATAATGAGAAAAAAAAAACAACCTGTTTCCTAATCTCTCTTTGAGTCTTACTTGCTCAATCAACTAACTTTAACACCTTGATATGTTTGGCACGGTTGTTTAAAAGGAGAGACAAGCAAGGTTTCAGAAGTGTAGGTGTCTGGAGTTGTCTGTGGAGAGGAAGCTGTTAGGAGGAGGAAAGTCTGAGGAACTGAGAATACCTTGCCTAGGATTCAGTTCCCAGTCATTTCTGGTATTGCACATGATGTAGCCCTATCCAGTATACCCAGACATGAGGAAAACTCTCATGCTACTACAGTCTGATTTCTCCAACTGATTTAGGGATTACAAAGAATCTGTGATGCACCTTTTGGTGAGCCCCCACTGAAGAGGAAGAACCAGCTGCAGGAGGTGGGAGCCAAGCACTGTCTAGAATACAGTGGAAGCAAGGATTCAGAGTGAGAGGTAACTAAAAACTAAGACTCCAAAAATGAGTGATTTTAGAAATTTTTAATGAGGAGTAACTATTAGGTTTTCTGTATGCATAGGATGAAAACTTAAGTATTTGTATTATAAATTATAGAAAGACCAAACTCAGAAAACTAGAAAATATAGGCATATCAAGTGACGAACACCTCTATTTGATATACAGAAAATATCTTTTAAAAATATTAGTAAATAGATTAGTAGGAATATATTTTAATTAATCACATTCTAAACAAAGTAGTTTAATTAACAACTAGTACATCTGAGCAACTGATACTTTATTGTATTTAATATTTATTCTTTCAGTCAGAAGAAAATCAAGACAAAATCATTGAGGTGCTTACTTTTTCTTCTGCCTTTGATAGTGTTTTGGCTGCTGTCTAATCTTTATGAGACTCAGAGATGCTAAGTAAACCTAGTTTTCAAGTGTCAGTCTTGGAAAGTGAGATATTCCTTTTATAAAAATATCTGCTGAGCTTTGACACTTAGACTTAAGTGTATGTCCACATATCTGCTATAATGTGAGTATGTCTTTGTTCATTCTGACTCACAGATCCTTCAGTCAACAAAAGGGCTTTACAGATGAGCAATTCAAGACTGCACAATAAATGCAGTATGTAAAGCTGTCTTTCTCCAAGGACCATGATCGTCTTACCTTGAGAAACTAGTATCCCAGATGCTGCTATTTAGTTTTCACATCTCCAGAGAATGTTATGCATTGTCATTCTCTGAGTAGAAGAAGGTTTACTGGAGACTAGAAATAATACCAAATTAACCCAGAATTTTCCCCACTAGCCAGGGACTCAGAGAAGAGTCATCTATTTTCTCCACCTGCTATCAATATCTGCAAAATATCAGAACTCTTCCTTTGGGGAGATTTTATGAAACTCTACCTTTTTAGCTAATCTTGACCACTTTGTTATTAATGACAATGTTTGTTAATATATATTTTTGAGCCATAAATTCTCCATTCAGGTTCTTATATCACTATTTTCCATTTTTAGTAATAAAAGTAATTTCAAAGCAGTTTATATTTGTGGTTATGACTGGTCACAGCATGGCACCTCAAAATATTTTTAATGTTCTTTTCATGCTTGATCAGAACAAAATCATATTTATAAACAGATACAGATTTATGTTTTCTCCATGGAACTTTTCTGGCAAGTCCCAAATCTTGAAACTTAGAAGATTGGCAATTTGTTAAAACAGTGATGACTCTGGTTGCAAGGCAACATCCAGAAATATTGTAAATATCAGGAAGTCGCCCAAACAAGTGTGTGCTCAGTATTTTGGCTAAGGTGTCTAATCCCCAAGCAACATAGGCCATCAAGGATTGCACCTGCATTTTCAGACATGATAGTAAGGAAGAAGTTATACCTGTCGCTGAGTACTCACTTTCTTGCATTGCATGTCGAAAACTACCTCTCTTCAATTTACAGCTGCCCTAGCCTAATTCAACAGGTCAAAGGTTCTAATTTCTAATTTGCTAAGCAATTTATCACATATTACCTATAGCCTCTCGAGTCAGATCAAATGCTACCACCAAATCATGGCAATGAATCCAGATGCAAGGAACTTGGTGATTAATTCACTGAAAGAATTTGTTGTTAAATATCAGAAGTATGCCTTCAATTTAAAACATAAGGTTTGTACTCTATTCTGTAATCATTTAAATAATATTTGTATAAAATATGTAAAAACGAAGAGGGCAAAGCCTAAAATGTCTTTCCTAAAGCAACTAAGATTAAATTAAAAGTTATTTAGAATTCATATTCAGATAAGAAACCTCTCAGGTTATGCATAGAGGCATTTGGGAGTACTTGAAATTGCACAATCTTTTGCTATAAAAATGTGCTCTGAAATAATAAACTACATGTCTATATTTAAGAAATAGAGATTTCCTCTCTGTCCAAACTATAGAAGGGGACAAACAGCAGAAAGAGGAGGAATTATTTTCCAGTTGTTTGCTTGAAAGAAGCACTGACACCTAAAGTTTGCTACTTCTGGAGTCAGAAAGCTCAGATTGCTATCTCTGCTCTGCCATTTATTCATGACTTGATTTTATAAGTTCAGCATCCTTACCAATACAAGTGGCATACTATAAAGTGATGATAATCAGGGTTACCACCTCACAAATGTGGAAGTTAAATGATTGCCACAGTATTGGCTGTTATTTTTATTTTTGAAACCCAGCAACAATTTTTATGGTTAAAATGATAATGTTCTAAAACCCTACAGCAAAGTAATGATAGCTATCAAGGAGAAAGAGTACACAACCATGAGAATCTGGAAACTGGACATTGTAATATGTGATGTGAGTAAGCAAAGACAGTAAAGTATTAATTAGGATTCCTAGCAGATACATGGATATTTGTTAGTTAAAATACTAAGCTCATAGTGCCAGGGAGAAAGAGTATGCTTCTAAAATATTCCCTCATTTATTTAGTTTTCTATCACATATGTATCTACTTCATAATTTAAAAGTATTAATGACAGAAATTAATCAAATACTAAAAGCATAAGTTACTCTCTGAATGTCTCTGCATGAGTCATTTAGTATAATGACATTAGGATAATCTTGACAACAGATCTGCGTTCAAGTTCTCACTTTTCCTGTTGTTTAGTTGCATAAGTTACTGAGTCTTAGTTTATTATGTATAAGTGGGAAATATAGATCCACTTGGTTGAGCTATTATAAAAGTAAGGTAAAATAACATATTAAAGCTCTTAATATAGTGCCTAGTCATAGTAGAAATGCAACAAAGAAATGCTATTAATATTATTGTTATCCTTGAAATGAACCCAAATTATTTCTTTCATAATCAAGTATAACATCCTAAAAATTAAATGTATCTTTACAAATTCTGCTTATTGCAGTGCAGTAGACATTCATGTATCCATTAGGCAGATTTTATTGAACATGTAATACATGTCAAGCATGTGATGGTAAAACAGAAGGATTTGGTCTATGATCTCCTGATGCTTTGAAATGTGAAGAGACTTAAAAATATACAAAAAGATGAATATAGTAAGCTGTGATTTTTGCAGCCCTTGCAGAAGAAGTGATGTGAGAACACCAAACCAAAACTTGTAAGGGAAAGCTGAATTTAGACATTGTAGTAAGAATTACCTAAGGAAAGAAAAGTTCACAATTATCTAAGACAACACCGAGAAGTCTCGGAAACCAAATAAAATGCTATATGTTGAAGTAAGGGACAAAAGACAAGTGTGTTCAGATTCGCACAGTGCAGACAAGTGCGAAGTCATAAATGAGACTTGAGAGATGATGTTGAGCTCGATCTTCCAGAGCTTTGTAAATCTTAAGAAACTGGATTTCTTCTTAGGAGTAATGTACAAAGAACAAATTATGCATGGAACTACTATGTAATCCAGAATTCCCACATCTGAGAATGAAAAAGAATTGAAATCAGGTTCTCAAAGAGATACAGCACATTAATGTTCACTTCAACAATACTCAAACAGCCAAGATCTGTAAACTACCTAAATGTCCACTGACCGACATATAGCTAAAGAAAATGAAGCCTATACATAAAACAGAGTATTATTCAACCTTAAAAAAGGAAATTCTGCATTATACAACATGGATGAACCTTGAGGACATTATGCTAAGTGAAATAAGTAAGTCACAGAAAAACAAGTATTCTGTGATTCAATTTATATGAGATATCTAAAATAGTCAAATTCAAAGAATCAAAGAGTACATGATGGTTGCTACAGACTGAGAGAAGGAGAAATTGAGGAATCACTAATCAACAGGCATAAAGTTTCAGTTAAGCAAAATGAATGAACACTAAGAGTCTTTTGTACAGAATTGTATGTACAGTCAAAAATACTGTATTGTCCACTTAAAATTTTCTTAAGGGGAAAACAATATGGAATTTTCTCAGAAAACTAAAAATGGATCTGCCTTTTGACCCAGCAATTGCACTGTGAAGATTATATCCTAAGAACCCTGAAACACCAATCCAAAAGAACCTATGCACCCCAATGTTCATAGAAGCACAATTTATAATAGCCAAGTGTTGGAAGCAACCTAGGTGCCCATCAGTAAATGAGTGGATCAAAAAATCTATGGTACAATTACACAATGGAATTCTATGCAGCAGAAAGAAAGAGCTCCTATCCTTTGCAATAGCATGGATGCAACTGGAAAGCATTATGCTAAATGAAATAAGCCAGGCGATGAAAGACAAATACCATATGACCTCACCTTTAACAGGAACCTAAACAACAAAACAAAGAAACAAGAAAAATATAACCAAAGACACTAAAATAGAGAACAGATTGACAGTGTTCAGAGGGGAGAGGAGAGGGAATTTCAGGGGAAAAGGGAAAAGGTTTGCAGGAACAAGTATAAAGGACACATGGATAAAAAAGTAGGGGCAGATAGAAATGGAAGGGTGGAGAAGAGGGATGGGTGGGTGGGCTGGATGGGAGTAAAAGGTAGAAAATTGTACTGCAACAACAAAATAAAATTTTAAAAAATTTTCTTAAGGGGGATATCTCATGTTAAGTGTACTTAGCAAAATAAATTTTAAAAAATAGACAGGATTCAATATTTCATTATGTTTTTGACAAATTTTTTCCTAAAGCACATTTTACAAATCTAGAGGTGAGTATACAATACTCAAGGTTTGAAATGTCCTTCCATTTAAGAGGCAGTGACACACAGGCCACCAGAATGTGTTACTTCCAAGCCTTTCAACTCTACACAATACGATGTTTACTTTGAAAAAAAAAATGTTTTTAGCACCAAGGTGTGCCAGTGGCTTTTCTAATGGGTTAATGGTACCTTCTGTCTCCTCAGATGAAACGTATCAGAAATAAGATGTTTCCTTTTGTGCATCAGGCTATCAACTGGACAGGGCTGAGAACTGTTCAATTGGAAGCCACTCAAATGGTGACACCAAGCTTGAGCACAAACAAATGCTGACCTCTGTCTCTGTTCTAAAATGCTCCCTCCTTTCTCCACAGCCAATAAGGCAATATTTTTATTTCCTTCAGTAACACATGATAGAGTTCAGTGAGAAAAAGTAATTCTGTAGCAAATTCTGCAGACAAGGAATTGAAGAAAATGGGAGGTCCTGTCCATTACCTCATTTTCAGTCCAGGATAAAAGAAAACTGTGGATTTAAGAAGAAATAGAGGAATTGGACGAAACCTTTTCTGGATTTTAACTTTTAAAACACCCCACTTTCTGCTGACTCAGTCGAATAAAGTTTTTTGCCCTTTGCCTTTTACTTCTTTCAGTTCTCAATTCTTTACTGTCAGTCTATTCCATACACATTGGCCACTTAGACTTCAGGTTTTGTAATTATGACTGATTTTTTACAGGGGAAAAATCTATCAGACACACTATTAATATCATGAACAATTAATAAAAGAAAGAAACCTGAAATTTTGCTTTCTGAGAACTTGTAAACCAATTTTTCCAAGGACTACAATTCAAATCTTATAAACTTTACTCTTTGTTTGAAATTCAGATTAATCAGTTTAACCAAACTTAAATTTTGGTTTGTATCTATTAGCCTTTTCAATCTCTTAAGGATTTTTTAAAAATTGTTAATATTCTTCCTTAGGCTTTAGGTTCTATTCCAGCAATTATAGATTCAAATCAAGTCATGAAAGCATTTGTTAATTTAGTAGGGGTATTTTCAATAGGAAATAATGAGAGATCCTGAAGTACCATAAAATGTTACATTTAGATTTGCTATCAATATGTGCACCGTCCGAACTGTGTCTCAGCAGATAACTCTTCCTAACCAAACATCTGTATTAAGGAGGATGTCTAGGGAGAGGTATGTGCTGGAGAAAAATACAGATTCAGCACATGAAAGATGCCTTTTCTTTCTGTAACTCCTGCTTTTTCATAGGCTTGGCTTTAGATTCATATTTCTGGTACTCAGATTCTGCAAACTCCTTAGTAAATTTTCTTACTAGGCTTCCTTGAAGGCTAACACTCTCATTTCCCTTGTGAGTTTTTGAATCTATTCTCTTTTTACAATAAGTTAAAATATTTTTATTAATTTAATGACTACAACAAATACTGATTGCATTATCCCTTACAAATCCATGCATTTATGGATTGTAAATTATGGTCCAACCTAAAAAAAAAAGGAAAAATGATAAACAAGAAACCACAATTGAAACAGATTAACTTAACACATGTAAGAATATGCTGACAAAATTACAATGATTGGATTGTTAACTTGTGGTAATTGATTGAATTAAGAATTACTCATAAATTAAACATTTTCTGTTACAAAACCAATATAACATTTTATAAAATTATTTCAACTCTTCTTTAAGAACATTCCTGCTCCTCTTTTCTTGTTTTTTATGAAATTCTGAAGACATGGAGTGGCTCTCTCTCTGAATTCATCAGACACAGGCATTTTTCACTTAAGTAAACCTGCCTTGGTAATATCAAGTCCTCAACACATGTACTGACTTAGATGCACACACAATATAAAGTATACAAGCAAGAGGATTAAAATACCAGATGTTCCCTTGCTCACACTTTCAGCAGGGAGAAAGAGAAAGAATGCAGAATAGGAGATGCAGATGTGAGAACGCACAGTTCTCTCAGCAATGCCGTTCAGTAACACCCATGAAGAAAAGGTTTGTAATGTATTACACATTTAAATTATATTCTCACATAGCATGTACATAAATGACAAGAAAATTTTAAAATTACTTAGATGGTATTTTCTTCCATTTTTGTGAAGTGGGGTCTATATAATACCCAACAGTGAATGGTTCATACCTACATGAACAAACTTTTGGTGTTTGGGTTCTTGTGTTTTCATTTGGTGTGACTACGCATATATTTGTTGCCTTCAGCTGTTATATTCACCCTGTCAGAGTAGAACTTGAAATTGTTGAAGAGGCACAAGCAAAACAGGAGAGGAGAGAAAAAGCTAGAACATTTTTGTATTTGTTTTCACAGATTACTCTAAATGGGTAGTAATGAAATATGTTATCCTATATCTTAGTTTATATTTAATACTGTTTATTTCACAAATATCACAACTTCTACATATAAAGAGAATTAGCCGTGATTTATCAATCTTTGGAAATTACCTATCTCTTCATAGTCTGGAAGATAAAATAAATCTGAGAATTGACTGCCCAACATCAAAAGCAGGTGAGAAACCAAGGAAGAGTTCAGAGTATGCTGGGAGCATGAAGGCAGTCAGTCTATAATCTACCAAAAACCTGCTTATATGCATACTTTACTAAATTGTCAGATTAATCTGTGGATGTAAAACATCCCTTTCTGTTCTTTAAACTGGCCCCAGTCTCTTGAAAATCACCTCAAAAAATATTTCCAATCTTTTCTCCCTCGGGTTGCTTACAATAAGGCCATCTGCTCTGTCCTCTATATGTGGAATGTCAATACTTTCTTTCATATTATTTCAATACTGGTGACAAGGTATATAACTACCTGACTTTGTATTGCCCATTTTGGTTTTGAAATAACTATAATTAAGAGGAAATATTAGGCAGTGTACAATAAAATATCTAAAATTAGTAAACCAGGGGAATAGCTTTGAATAAAATACTTAATATACCTTATTTCACCTTTCCAAACTAAATTCACACTCCCTTACCCAAAACCCTTGGCCAAAATGAGTTCCATAATAAAGATTCTCTCTTTTTTTTTTTCAGTTTTGCAAAGTAGTATGGTGCATTCACTACATGTGAAGGAATACTTAACATGGATTCTAGGACAAGTCTCTGTAATCAAGCCCACTAATATAAATACAACAGGATAATTGAACAGTTATACTAAGTAGAATAAAGACTATAAATAGCCAAATGACTACTCTGGTCAGGTGTTGATGCCAAATGAATTAATTGTTTGGCTTTCAGTGCATTTGGATGCCAGATTGTGGATAATGAATGGTAGATTCATGCTTCTTTTTATTCTAGATATTTGAAAATAATTCTTTCATGATAGCTGTAAATATTAATACAACATTATTTAGAATAAAGCATGTTGGCTGGATTCCTTAACACTTATTTACTTAAATCTTCTACTTGAATTGAGGTTATTTACTCAGAAAAAGAAAATGTGTTTTTTTTTTAAATTCTTTAAGTGGTTTAACTATTACAATACATGTGCCAGAACAACTATCCTCCACTTCTTATGAAGACTGGACAAACTGAACTGACATTAAGCTTCAGGATATTAGGCTGAAAATGAAAATTACTAACCACACATTAAAGAAAAATGGTCATAGAGGCTTAAAAAATAGTCCTTTTGATAGAAAGAAAACAAAGACACAGACAATGGTCTATCTAACATGGTTGAATTCAGTTCATAATATACTTCAGGGAATAAGCCCCATATATTTATGATACCATGAGCATTCTAAAGCCATGTGTCCTGACAGTGAGATCCATCATTGTCATTCCATTAATGCCAAGGTTCCTCCTGATTCCTTACATCCCCTGTGCCCAGCATCCAGAATGGACCCACAGCATACCTTAAGTACAAAATGGTGGCTAGAAGACGGTCTACTATTTTCACTTACAAATTTCTATCTTTATTGACTTTACATGTAGTTAAAGTGTCTTATTTAAGAAAAATATATCGTTGACAATAACAGAGTAATTACACAGTCATTGCTTCAATCTGGCTATATAAATCATAGTGATTTAACCTACAGTAGTAATAAAATAAATGATATTGTTTTGGTTCATTACTGCTGATCTAATAAAATGTAATGAATTAAGAAATTTCCTGACTGAAACAGACTCATAAAAATAACAATTTACTAATGGCAGTATAATACCCATTGTGAATGAATAAAGAAAAAAATAAGCATTTTAATAAAAATTTATCTTTCACAAAACATCTTCCCCATTTCTTTCATCTGCTGTCTTCTAAAGTAAATGCATGTTTTGATGGCATCCACAGATTTCATTACCAGGAACTATAGTCTAAAAATGATTGCTTGTTGATTCAAAAATTTTAATAAAATTTCCAGGAACTCATGAGTTTCTGGGTAGCCTATATGAATTTAAAGAGTAAGACATGTTCCATCTTATGGGTTGTTTATGTTCTAAGAACTAACTCTTATTAATGAGCCAACTTTCAGAAAGAGAAAATCTACTTCTTCCTTGGTGTTATATTACGGAAGGACCACCCCAACTTTCTCTTACTGGGTGGCTTATGTTTGCACTTGTCTCCCTCTCCCCACATCCCTCCCGTTAACCTCTGCCCCCTTTTGCACATTACACAGCAGTGACATGTGGTCTGTTCCTTCTCACATCAGAGATTAAGAAGTTATAGGACATATATATTTCTACATGGATTTCAATTTAAAATATAATTACCTAAATTTTAGTACAGTTTAAGTTTTTAACCAAATTATTGTATTTTTTATAATACATTATTATTTTTGTTTAAAAAAGTGATACATGTTAATTGTGGAAGTAGAAAATAAACACCACCCAACATCCCACTGCTTTTTAATAATCACCGTTAGTATTTTTCGTATGTACCCTCTTTCATGCCAAACATTCAGATGTGCAAAAAAAATGTTGCCCTTTATTTTTTTCCTGTAACTATTCTTCACTTATGATTTTGAGTCCCTATTCCATGAGACAGGCAGACAAACTTGTTCTTGGTTCTTCCTCAAAATTCCTATATTCTTTAGGGTCCTGCCTTGGTTCCTGGGTCAGACACAATAAAACACCAAAGTCCCCACTGGGTTATTTAGTCATTTACTACACAGGATAATGCTAAATAGTGATCAGGACTAATTGTTAGTATGAGAATTAAAAATATTGGAAAGAGTGAAGATAGTATAAAGTGACACATATGTACCTAAAACCATTTATTTTAACTGAAAACAAAAACATAAGGATTTGATAATGCTTGACACAAGACCATGGCTATTCACATGACTATACTCCTCTGTGAAGAGATTTTTATATAACCTGCTCCACATGGTCAACAGTTTCAATTATTATTTTTTAAAAATGACATAAAATGTTAAAGATGAATGTAGTCTGAGTGAGAATTCTTTTAAATATTTACACTACCTCACACCTTTTAATATTCTACCACCTATGTGTAATTATATAGCACTATGGTTTTTAGAGACCTTTATTTAATATTCTAAATCATCATCTTTGTTTTTGCAGCATAACACTCTTTTCACACACTATCAGCTTATATGAAGTTTAATTAAGTACTGTAACTACAACAAGTTCAAATGACCTAAAGAGGCCTTTGAACATGTATGTAACTGACTACTAGCAAGCAAATAGTTCAGCAGGTGACAGGAGAAGTTGTAATCCTAACGATCTCAAGCATTCTGGTTGTGGTGCAATGCAGTGATTAGTTTTATGGAGAGAATAGTAGTATTGGGTTAATCCAGTGAGTTGGATAAGTAAAAGTTAGCCAGCAAAATTGTATTTCTCATTGAGTCATTGCTTTAATAAAACTCTGTTTCTCTATCTAATACCCTATTATAACATATGACATAGGTTGAAATACTCATCAGAAACATGTTTCTAACACTTTTATGAGGCTTCATTAAGTTGTGCCCCAAATATGGTATAAGCGCTCCACCAATACTTGAAATTAGAATATTTCAAATTCTCCACTAACATATTTTACATTATTGTTAAAATAATTTTTGAAATGCAATTACTGAAGCAAATGGAAACATATTTTAAATATTATTTCTCCTATATTTTTTGTTATTCAATTAAGTTATCCTTTTTTTCACTCTCCCGTGCCCTACCCTCACCGCCTCTCCCGCATTCAATCCTCTCCCCACTGTTGTCCTTGTCCATGAGTCTTTCATACATGTTCCTTGACTTGACTCTTCCACTTCTTTCTCCCATTGTCCCCTTCCCTCCTCCCCTCTGGTCACTGTCAGTTTGTTCTTTATTTCCATGTCCTTGGTTTTATTTTGTTCACTTGTTTGTTTTGTTGACTAAGTTCCACTTATAGGTGAGATCATATGATGTTTGTCTTTTACCTCCTGGCTTATTTCAGTTAGCATAATACCCTCCAGTTTCATCTATGCTGTCTCAAAAGGTAAGAGTTCCTTCTTTCTTTCTGCTGCATAGTATTCCATTGTGTAAATGTACCACAGTTTTTTGATCCACTCATTTACTTTGGCTATTTTCAGTACTTGGCCATTATAAATAATGCAACTATGAACACTGGGGTGCATAGGTTCTTTTGAATTGGTGTTTCGGGATTCTTAAGGTATACTCCCAGCAGTAGAATTGCCGGGTCCAAACTCCATTCCATTTTTAGTATTTTGAGGAGATTCCATACTGTTTTTCACACTGGCTGCACCAGTCTGCATTCCCACCAACAGTGTACTAGGGTTCCCTTTTCTCCACAACCTTGCCAGCACTTGTCGGTTTGCTTATAATGGTCATTCTGATTGGTATGAAGTGGTATCTCATTGTGGTTTTAATTTTTATCTCTCTAATGGCTAGTGATGCTGAGCATCCTTTTATATGTCTCTGGGCCCTCTGTATATCCTCTTTGGAGAAGTGTCTGTTCAGGTCCTTTGCCCATTTTGTAATTGGATTGCTTGTCTTCCTGGTGTGGAGTAGTGTGAGTTCTTTATATATTTTGGAGATCAAACCTTTGTCTGAGGTATTATAACAGGGTGTAGGTGGGGAGCCCCAAGAGCCCCCCAAAGAGGGCATTTGTAAGGGGGTCCAGAACTTGGGGTGTCCAGGAGTATAGGATATCCCCCACCACAAGTTTGCCTGGGGGAAGGGAGACAAAGAGCAGGGCCATTGAGAGTTATTTTGCATATCAATAACAGCAGACTAGTCTTCATATCTATTGCAAAAAAATTTGCATATCTAAAGCAAGCTAGCTAGAGAGATGGGCATGACTTTTACCCATGATTTAACTGGGAAGTGTCTCCCTGGATTACTGCACATGCGTGAGAGTTTTGTGAAGGTTCACTCCATGCCACGGGGTAATGCCAACCCGGACTAACTATGGCAGCCAAGAAAGGCAGAAACTGCAGGAGTGCTGACATGTGTAGCCAGTTGTGGGAGGAGTCAGAAATTGGGTTTCAGAGGAGGTTCAACGCTGGGATTTAAACTAATGGTGGGCCACCATAAGGTATGAGAGAGACCATGCAGGACTGTGGAGGAGAGACCATACAAGACAATGCAGGGAAAAAAGGAGTGAAAGGACTCTTGCTGGTGGGCCATGAGGAGGTACCACATGGTTTGGGATTAAGAACTGGATCATGGTGACACATCTTATGATGCTGGGTCTGTGAGAGACCCGCCCAGCTGAGCACAGATTACTGGAAGGAACTGGAAGTCCAGCCGAACTACAGACTTCTATTTATTTTCTGGAGATACGATACTCCTGAGACTCACCTAGTTGGAAAAGGAGGGAAGACAGGATTGTATGTGTGTATGTTTGTGGGTGTTTTAAAGGGACTTTGGGATTTTAAAGATAACATTCTGCCATTACTCTAAACTTGTATAACTTTTGAATAAATAGTTCCTTTCCTTTTTACCAAACTCATTAAGAGCCACAGTGCCTAACACCTGGCAGCAGGCAAAGAACCCACAGTGACGGATCCCGGGGGAGGGGTCTTCTTTTAGTAACAGATTCATTGCCAAAAAAATTTCCCACATGGTTGTTCCCTTTTCATCTTGCTGATGTTTTCTTTAGCCATGCAGAAGCTTTTTAATTTGATATAGTCCCATTTGTCCATTCTTTTCTTTATATCCCTAGCTCTAGGGAACATATAGGTGAAATTTTTTTTAATGTAAGAGTATAAAATCATTGTATATTAAATACATAATTCCCTTTTTGTTGCTCTGTCATTTTTTTTCAAGTTGCTTCGAATTACTGTCAAATTTCACCTGTTTTGTGTTCTCTTTAATATTTCTATATTTTTTGATATTTCGTAGTTCATAAAACATTGTCTTCACACTTCTTTAGTTCTTTAAGAATGGTTTCCTTTAGTTCTTTGAGTATATCTATAATTGTGGCTTTGACATCTTTGTTTGCTAGGTTTACTTTCTGGGCTTGCTTTTTCCTTATGTATGGGTCATGCTTTCCTGTTTCTTTCCATATGCCATACTTTTTTTGACTAGGCATTTTAAATAACATATTGTAGTGACCGGATACTGATTCTTTTTCCCCACTGAAGAGTGGTTATAGTTTGCTTATTCATTTATTTGTTTAGTTACTTGGCTGAACTAATTCTACAAAGTTTGTTTCCCCTGCAGTGACAGCCTATGACGTTTTTCATCAAAATTAAAAAAAAAGCTAATTCTTAGGCTGGTACCTAAGAATTGTCCATGGCTCAACATAAGCCGTGTGTTGGTCAAGGTTTACGCTTAAATCCCTGTAGACAGATTTTCACCTTTCACTATTGCACTTGAAAGCTGCTATCACAGTTCACAGTGGCATTACTAATTTTTTTTTCAAACCCTGTTTTTCTTTAGAGCTATTTTTCTAAGACTTTTTCTTAATGACTTCCAACTTCGAATAATTTCATTTAATTTTGTACTTAAAAATTGTCAACAATTGTACTGTCTTTGCATGCAGAGTTTTAGCTTCATTCTACAACTTTATACAAGTATTGGTTTTATCTTACAAGTTATAATATTGATAATTAGTAATCTCTTGTTTGACAAACTTGTTATTTGGTATTGATAAGTTTTAAAATGTCCACATGATTGGCTTTTGCTAATTCATATTTTTTATTATTTGATTATTATTCTTTTTAAATTCTAAATTTAATAATTCATTGAAGTATATTTTGTAAATTATTCTTATCTGAAAGGTTAAAGTTCTTTTTTTTCTCTAAATAGATATAGACATATAGACACAAATATTAGTGTCCCATGGGAAGATATTTGACCAATGGGAAATGGGAAATGATGAGTAAATAATTAGGAAATACCATTTTTTTCTAATTTGTCTTACACAAAAAGTATAGAGACACATTTGACATGGTTTTCCAGATGGTCCCTAGTATCTAGAAAGCAGTTATTCCTAATGTAGGCCAATTTATTAATGCATTATTACACTGGTTCACCCTTGTTTTTGTTTAATGATCACTTTCTTTTCTTTCTTTAATTGATTTTTTCCCATTACCATATATCATTCTTAGACTTCCATCCCCCCTGTAGTCACCCCACTGATGTCCACATCAATGAGTCCTTTTTCCTTTTTGCTCCATCCCTCAACCCGCTAACCTCCCTTCATAGCTGTCATCCTGCTCTCCATCTGTGAGTCTCTCCATTTTGCTTGTTCAGTTTCTTCATTAGATTCCACATATGAGTGAAATCATATGGTATTTGTCTTTCTCTGACTGGCTTATTTTACTTAGTATAATGTTCTCCAGGTCTATCCATGCTATTACACAGGGTAAATTTTCTTCTTTTTAATGGCCAAATGCCCCATAGTTCTTTTATCCACACATATCCACCCATCTACTGATGGATGCCTAGGCTGCTTCCATATTTTGACAATAATAAATCATGATGCAATGAACATAGAGGTGCTTATGTTCTTTTGAATTAGTGTTTTGTATTTCTTCAGATATATCCCCAGAAGTGGGATAGTTAAGTCAAAAGGTAGATCTATGTTTAATTTGTTGAGGTATCTCCATACTGCTTTCCATAGTGGCTGCACCAATCTGCATTCCCAAACAACAGTGCAAAAGGATTCTTCTTTCTCTACATCCTTGCTAGGACTTGTTTGTTGATTTATTGATGATAGCTATTGTGACAATTGTGAGGTGATATCTCACTGTGGTTTTAATTTACATTTCTCTGATGATTAGTGATGCTGAATAGTTTTTCATATGTCTATTGGCCATCTGTATGTACTGTTTGTAGAAGTATCTGTTGAGGACCTTTTGTCATTTTTTTAATTGGGCTATTTTTTGTGGGTTTGTTTTGCATGTTGAGTTTTGTAAGTTTTTTTATAAATTTTGAATATTAAGCCCTTATCAGATGTATACTTGGTGAACATGTTCTCCCATTCAGTAGATTGTCTTCATTTGTTCATGGTTTCCTTTACTGTGCAAAAACTTTTTAGTTCATTGTAGTCCCATTTGTTTATTTTTTTTTTGTCTCTCTTGCCTGAGGAGATATTTAGATAAAATATTACCATGAGAAATGACTGAGATTTTATTGCCTGTGCTTCCTTTTAGCATTTTTATGGTTTTGGTCTAACATTTAAGTCTTTAATCCATTGTGAATTTATTCTTGTGTGTGGTATAAGAATGTGGTCTAGTTTCATTTTTCTGCACATATCTGTTCAATTTTCCAATATCATTTATTGAATAAACTATCTTTAGCCCATTATATGTGCTTGCTTCCTCTGTTGAATATTAATTGAGTGTAAAGGTATGGGTTTGTTTCTGGGCTTTCTATTCTGTTTCATTGATCTATGTGTCTGTTTTTATGCCAGTACCAGGCTGTTTTGATTACTAGGGCCTTATAGTATAGTTTCATATTAGGTAGCATGATTTCTCCACTTTGTTTTTCTTTCTCAGGACTGCTGTTGCTATATGGGACCTTTTGTGGTTCCATATACATTTTTGAAATATTTGTTCTAGTTCT
Source organism: Tonatia bakeri (assembly GCA_004024845.1). Taxonomy (NCBI): domain Eukaryota; kingdom Metazoa; phylum Chordata; class Mammalia; order Chiroptera; family Phyllostomidae; genus Tonatia; species Tonatia bakeri. The sequence continues at coordinate 229,563 of PVIA01001738.1, forward strand.
GTTGAATATTCCATTAGTATTTACATAGGAATTATGTTGAATCTGTAGATTTATTTGGGTAGCATGAACATTTTAATGATGTCAACTCTTCCTGTCTGTGAACACAGTAGGTGCTTCCACTTATTTGTATATTCTTCAGTTCCTTTCTTCTATGTCTTAAACTTTTCTGAGTACAGATCTTTTACATTCTTGCTTAGATTTGTTCTTAAGTATTTTATTCTATTTGAAACAATTGTGAATGGGATTGTTTTCTTAATTTCCCTTTCTGATAGTTCATTATCAGCATATAAAATGCAACTGATTTCTGAATATTAATTTCGTATTCTGCTATTTTGGAGAATTCATTGATCAGTTCTCATAGTTTTTGTTGGAATTTTTAGGGTTCCCTATGTACAGTATTATGTTATATACAAATAAAGACAATTTTACTTCTTCTTTTCCAATTTGAGTGCCTTTTATTTCTTTTTGTTTGGTTTCTATGGTAGAACTTCCAGTTCTAGGATGAGTAAGAGAGGTGAAAGTGTACATCCCTGTCTTGTTCCTAATCTTAAGGGGAATGCTTGTAGTTTTTGCATGTTAAATATGATGCTAGAAGTTGGTTTGGCATACATGGCCTTTTTATGTTTAGGTATGTTCCCTCTACTCCCACTTTGCTGAGAGTGTTTATCATAAATGGCTGCTGGATTTCATCAAATGTTTTTTTGCATCTATTGATATGATCATGTGATTTTTATCATTTATTTTCTTTATGTCATGAATCACATTAATTGATTTGCAAATGTCATACTAACCTTGCCTTCCTGGAATAAATTCCACTCAATCATAGTATGTGATCTTTTGATGTATTACTGTATTCAGTTTGCTAATATTTTGTTGAGGATTTTAGTATCTATGTTGGGAATATTGATCTATAATTTTTTTATTTTGTAATGTCTTTATCTCTTTTTGAAATTAGGATAATGCTGGCTTCATCAAATGAGCTTTGGAGTATTGAATTTTTGAAATACTTTGAGAAAGAAAAGTGTTAGTTCTCTTAGTAATGTTTGGTAATGTAAACCGTAATGTAGTAATGTAAAGGTAAAATTTACCTTTGAAGCCATCTGGTCCAGGGTTTTTGTGTGCTGCAAGTTTTTAAATTACTACTTCAATTTCACTAATTGTAATCTTTCTATTCAGATTCTCTGATTCTTCCTGATTTAGTTTTGGAAAATTGTATGTTTTAGGAATTTATCCATTTCATGCAGGTTGTCCAATTTGTTTGTATATAGTTGCTCATAATATCTTCTTACAATCCTTTGTACTTCTTTTGTGTCAGTTGTTATTTCTCCTCTTTCATTTCTGATTTTATTTATTTGGACCTTCTTTTTTCCTGATGAGCCTGCTTAAAAGTTTGTGAATCTTGTTTATCTTTTCAAAGAACCAGGTCTTGAATTCATTGATCTTGTATCATTTTTTCAGACTTTATTTCATTTATTTCTGCTCCAATCTTAATTATTTCCCTCCTTCTACTCACTTTGGGCATTGCTTATTGTTCTTTTCAAGATCCTTTAAGTGTAAAGTTTTATTTGAGCTTATTCTTGTTTCTTGAGATACAAGAAATGATATGAATTCCCCTCTTGGGATTGCTTTTCCTGTGTCCCACAGATTTTGGATTGTTGTGTTCTCATTTTTATTTGTTTTAGGGTATCTTTTTTTGTTCCTGATGTCTTTGTTGGCTGATTGATTGTTTAATAACATGTTATTTAGCTTCCATGTCTTTGTGCATTTTTTCAGTTTCTTTGTGCATAATTTCTAGTTGCATAGCATTGTGGTCAGACAGGGTGCTTGATATGATTTCAATCTTAAATTTATTGAAACTTGTTTTACCTCCTAACATGTGGTCTATCCTAGAAAATGTTCCATGTGCACCTGAGATGTGTATTCTGCTGCTTTGGGATGAAGTGCTCTGAACATATCAATTAAATCCTTCTGATCTGGGGTGTTGTTCATGACTGCTGTTTTCTTCTTGATTTGCTTTCTGGAAGATCTATCCACTGAAGTCAATGTGGTGTTAAAAACTCCTGTTATGACTGTAGTCATACCTCAGTATTTTTTTGTTTTTTTTTAAAGATTTTATTTATTTATTTTTAGACAGAGATGAAGGGAGGGAGATAGAGAAGGAGAGAAACATCAATGTGTGGTTGCCTCTAGCATGCCCCAAACCAGGGAACCTGGCCCACAACCCAGGCATGTGCCCTGACTGGGAATTGAACTGACAACTCTTTGGTTCGCAAGCTGGTGCTCAGTCCATTGAGCCACACCAGCCAGAGCATACCTCAATATTCTTGATTCAAAACTCATTAAACGCTGTACTCATCACATTTTGAGGAGAAAAAAAAATGTTTCAGCACTCAGCAATTGCTTGGGACATTGCATTTGCTTGAACTTGTATGAGTCGTAAAGCCACTGCACAAGAAAAAATGCTTCATCAACCATTGATTGCTCAGTACTTGTCAGTTTCAGCACTTGTCATGCATTCTGGAATGAATTAACAATGATTACTGAGGTACAACTGGATCTCTTTTGATCTCTCCCTTTATATCCATCAAGATTTACTTTACATATCTTGGTGCTCCTATGTTGGGTACATAAATGTTCACTAGGGTTATGTCCTCTTGTTGAATTGTTCCCTTTATCATTATGTAGTGTCCTTCTTTGTCTCTTACTACAGCATTTTTTAAGTCTAATTTGCCAAATATAAGTATTGCTACACCAGCATTTTTTTCATTTCCATTTGTATGGAATATATTTTTTTAATCCCTTTACTTTTAGTATGTGTGCATCTTTCAATCTGAGGTGAATCTCTTGGAGACAGCATATATTTGGATCTTGTTTTCTTATTTATTCGGCTACTTTATGTCTTTTGATAGAAGTATTTAAGTCATTTACATTTAAGGTGATTATTGATAGATACATATGTATTGCCATTTTATATTGTAACTATGTTCCTCTGTTTCTTCTTCTTCTTCTTCTTCTTCTTCTTCTTCTTCTTCTTCTTCTTCTTCTTCTTCTTCTTAAAGCAAGCCATTTAACATTTTTTGCAGTACTGGTTTGGTGTTAACAAACTCTTTTAGCTTCTTCTTGTCTGGAAAACTCTTTATTTCTCCTTCAATTTTAAATAGCCTTGCTTGGTAAAGTAGCCTGGGTAGTAGGTCTTTGCTTTTCATCACCTTGAATACTTCACACTAATTCCTTCTGGCCTGAACTGTTTCTGTTGAGAAACCAGATGAGTCTAATTAGAGATTCCTTGTAGGTAACTAATTGCTTTTCTCTTATAGCTTTTAAGGCTCTGTCCTTGTCTTCAAGCTTTGCAATATTAATCATGATGTGTCTTGGTGTAGGCCACTTTGGGTCCAACTTGTTTACAACTCTCTGAGCTTCCTGGATTTATGTGTCTTTTTCCTTCACCAAGTTGAGGGAAATTTTCAGTAATTATTTTTTCATTTAGGTTCTCAGTATCTGAGAGCCTTGCTCTCTCTCCTCTGGTATATCCATGATGAGATGTTGTTACTCTTCAGGTTGTTCCAAAGGTTTCTTAAACTCTCCTCATTTAAAAAAAATTTTTTTTCTTCTTTGCTGCTCTGCTTGGGTGTTTTTTTCTACCTTGTCTTCCAAATCATTGATTCAATCTTCTGCTTCATCTAACCTACTGTTTACTCCTCCCAGTGAATTATTTATTTCAGATATTATATTCCTTATTTCTGACTCATCCTTTTTTATGATTTCCATGTATTTTTTCATGTTGTTGAGTATTCTTTTAATCATTACTCTAAACTATATTTGATAAATTGCTTACCTCCATTCGATTCAGTTCTTGTCCTGAAGAATTTTTGTTCTTTCACTTAGGGCCTGTTTCTTTGTCTTCCCATTTTGGCTGCCTTTGTGTGTGTGTGCATGTGTGTGTGTTTCCTATGTATTAAGTATATCTGCAAAGATTCTCGTGCAGCCTTATGTCTGATGCTGCCTGTGACTGGCCCCAGGCAACCTGTTTGGAACTACCATTGATCCAGAGCTTGTACTTCCTCTGCTGGGCCTTGAGTGTACAGACAGAACCAAGCTGCACACCAAGACCAGCTTTTACCAGCACCAGACCTGGAGCAGGGTCAGCTAAAGTCTCAGAGCTCCCAGAGGTGCCTGCCTGCAATCTTTCTTTTAGGGTTTGTCTGTGAAATAGCCTCCAGATGTACTCCTCAGCAACCAGGCTTAAGCTCCACAATTTGAGGCAAGAGTTATTCTTATGAGTGGGGCTACTGCTTCCCATCAGGCTGATGCCACTTGGAAAGGGAGTGCTCTGTGTGAGAAAGACGACCTCTGCAGTATGGGGAATGATTCAGCACAGGGATCCTAGTAGCTGTTCTTCATTTCTCTCCCCAGACCCAACAACCCCAAACTTTTCTCATACATCACTATTCTATTCTACCCTCCTTCTGCCAGAGCCCAGGGTAAATGGCTGCAAACAAAATTTTGTGCATTGGCTGTTACTCCCTGGAGGACAGAAATCTCACTGCTTTCCACAGCCAGATGTTATTGGGTTCTTTTCCTGATTCTGGGGTTCATCTTGGAGTTTAGACCCCACACTTCTCTAGGGGAACTTTCTGGTTGCTGAAATGTCCCTTCAGAACTTCAGCTGCTGCTGGTGGGAGGGCAACCAGCTTTCTCATGCCTCTGCACTCCTTACCAGTCTCATTGTAGTGAAGTGGTTTCCTTCATATTTCTTTAGTTATAAGGCCTCTCTCCAGCTAGTGTTCCATTGATTATATAGATGATTTTTCTTTAATTTAGTTGTAATTCTGGTTTGATCCTGGGAGGAGGTTAGTGTAGTTCCTACTTACTCCTTTGCTTTCTTGGGTCTTTTTTCTCTCTCTTTTTCTTTGTATTGTTCCCATGATTCTCCTAGCTGCTCCCTGGGATCAAACTCACCCAAAATGTACTCACATTTAATCTATGTTTCAGATTCTGCTTCCTATGGAATTCAAGCTAACATACAGGTCAACTCGCTCATTAAAACTTCCAATGGCTTCCAGCACATTTAGAATAATATCCAAGCTATTTTCTCTGATGATGTTTTGACTGCATCTCTAATATTTTAACATAATCTCTTTATCCACTAGGATTCAGACACTAGCCTTCTTTCTATCCCTTGAACATACCAGTGGTTTTCTACCATAGGTTTCTGGTACTAGTATATTTTTACAGAATTTATCTTTATCTCTGAAAGATTGGCCCCTTGTTTTTTGTATCTTAGTTTTAGGCTATTTTATCAGAGAGAACTCCCTTGACTACCCAGTTCTTGAAGTGATTACTAATTTACTTTTTTAGAGTAAATTTACGATTTACTCTAATTCACCTTTCATTTATCATTTCACTTATCATTTAAGCCCATTTGAAATTTTGTCTGAATTCCTTACTGCCATGTAAAATTAGAGATTACATTAATCTGAAAATTAATTTTAAGAGTAGAGACCTAAGCCCTGCATTTATTGCTTTGCACATTGTCTGGCAGAGTAAGCACTCAATAAACATTTGGTTAATAAATGAATGAATAAAATCACTGTCTGAAATGTAATCATCTGTGTAGATTAAGAAATGAATTGCTATGACTTAAACTAGCTCTTTAAAGATATTTTCCATAGCTACTATAATTTCTTAACCTATACAACTCCCTTTTCATTTCATTACACTGTGTTTTCATCTCACCGTCTCCTCTCCTTGTGGCTCCTATTTTGAAGGGATTGTAAGACTATTGTCTGGTTAGTGAGCCCTATACCAATGGACAGCTTTAATAGCAGTGGTATGGAGTTTGTCTCTGATCCTGAGGGCAGTAGATAGTATCTCTGACCTTAATTTGAGATGTCAAACAATTTTATAAAATTGTCCTCTGGACCTGGTTAAATTATTTTAGCATTTGGGCTGGTTTTCCATGGCATTGCAGACCCTCCCAAGATCCTTCTCTTTTCCCTCTAAACTGTTGTGGTCTTTTTATTCATCCCCAGTTGAGCAGAGAACTATCCAAATCCAATGATTATCATGATATACTGTGTTGTACATATTACCTTTTCCTCTAAGCCTTTCACATTCAAATGCTCTTTCTTCCTCATTTTAGAAGTGGTCACTGCTTTGAAGTGCATGACTTTCATCACAACTTCTACTGTCTACAATGTATTGAGTTAGTGGAGGTTATAGTGACCTGACATGAACCCTTACACTCTTGTTGTCCAACACTCTGTACAGATGAAACACATATCAAATTACAATCTTTACTATGTATTATGTTTTCAAGGTCCATTCTAGCTTTACATCCATTTTTTTCTGTTTGTAGCATTTTATTGTGAATACTATAGCTGCCAGAATATAGTCTACCAGAACTCTGGCTGATTATTTTAAAGCACCTTTATAGTCATTTTGGTTGCCATTGACCTCATGTTTCTGAACCAGCACATAGAGTCTGAGGAGAGAGATGAAAGGTGTTCCTGACAACTTTTAGGAAAGCAGGATTGCTTCTCTATATTATACCAAGAAAAGGCTCTCAAATGTTTGTTTCAGAACAGTTTCATCAGCCATACTATTACTGGACATTTCATCCAGATTCTGGCAACAGGATGGCAATCAGCTATAGTTTTCAGGATTGTTATGAGTTTCCTAATTTTCCTTTATCCTTTTAGGTATTTTAGTGGGCTTCATCTAAGCTGTCAGCCAGCAGATACTATTTTAAATTAAAATGTTCATTTGTCACCTTTTAAAGTGACTTATTTAATCAACCACTCATGGAAGTTTAATTCTAATTTTTCTATATTGTGTCTATTCTATTTTTCTAAAATTGTCATCCTTCTCAGCAGTATTCAAAAGTTAAAAATGTGATAGCACATGTAGAAACTAGAAGTGGAGAAATGGAAGAGAGAGTTGCAAAAGCTGTATTTTTGACTTCATAATATGTTCCAGGAATAGTGCAAATAATTTATATTTGCCTTATTTTCATTCAACCATCGAGCTAGGTGATATAATCTCAAAGATATTAGGTAATTAGTTGTGTGCTCAAGGCCACACACCTATATTTGTTCAAGTCTGATCTGGAAGTACTATAATAAAGTGAAATCACAAATTATCAAACATCTGTTTGCTGCTAACCCACTGCTTTTTACTGAATTGTTTAATAGTAAAACCAAATAGAACAATTTCCTCTCTCTAATTCCTTTGCTTTTATGTAGAGAGATATTCTTCTTTATTTTGTGGTAAGAACTCATGCATGATGTGTAAAGAGATACATAAATACAATTCTACAGTCCAAATTATAAAAGGATGTTCCCAATGCCTTTGAAACTTCATATGAGTTTGCTGTGTCCCCAGAATGTGAAATTTAGTCCTCGCATTTCTTAGCCTTCCAACAAGTTCACTGGCCATAGATTGGAGACTTAAACTATCAATTAATAAAAGGTCCCCTATACTCAAGAGGCATGCAAATCTAATAAGAAATTCACTGTCCCATCTCCACTTGAAAGCATAATATACATGCTTTCTAGAGCCCTGGCTTCAAAGAGGATTTTCCTGGAAGAATTGGTGATGGAAAGTTTTGGAGAAGTCAGGCCTTATGCTTCATGTGAAAGGCGGGAGCCACAAGATACTGAAAGACAGGAGTCATGGGTGTGGGTAAGGAAAGTCTCAGGAAAATCACTGGATGCACTAGTGTAAGAACTCACTGTGAATTTCCAGGGTCTGACAGAAATAATGCTTGTTTGAGTGTGGTTGGTAGGGTAATAACATGAGCATAATAATTTATAATTTTAATTTGAACATATCACCTAAAATGTCACATGGAATGCTTGAGTGTGATATTGTTATATTACAGAATTACATGATAATGATTTTGTAATAAAAGATTTTGTAATAAAAAGGGGCATTATTTTTGCCAGACCCTGTATTCTAGGAAGAATATCACTGATAGACTTAACATTAGCACAAATACATGGAGTAAATTCTGCTCATGGAAATCTTTGAAGGCAACAGTCAGAAGTTGGTTTTTGATTCAGGGGACAATGGATGTCTTCTCTGAACTCAATGAACAGGCTCTTTCCTGAGCAATGCAGTGGCCATGCAGGGCTGCTCTATGACACGTTTACTGCTGGCATTCTGCAGCCAACAACGGGGAGAAGACACAAATGGGCAACGACTAAATCCAGTAAAAAGGGAAAACAGCCCATTTTCACATCATTGATTTCTACAGTTTGTTCACCTGTTTGTTGAGGGCCGTTTCATTTACTTGCTATTCCTTTTTTCCTCTGCTCAGCACTTCTCTCAAGTATTGCTTAGTTATTGACTGAGTGTGATACTTTCTGTATAAGTTAGCAATCGGGGAGAAGGAGTGTGTAATGAAAGAGAGTAGGTACTGTTTTAGTAAGTTATTCTACTCATGCATAAGAAATTCATTGACCAGAAAGGGTTAATGCCCCTCCAAATGGCTTAACATAATCCCCAAGTGCAATTGGCTCATTTGAAGGATCTGGCCCATTGAGTGCATGTTAGCAGAGAAGCTGAAACACCTCTTCACTAAGTCTGGTGCAGTGAGGTTAAACCCAAGGGTATATAACAGGTCAGTAGCATAGTCAGGAATAAAATCACAGCCTTCTGAACTCCCTTGACATGCTCTTTTCACTTGACTAAGTTTCTTTCTTTTATGAGGTATAAAAAAATTTTAAGAAGAGAGAAAAATTAAGGCATCAAATTAAAGAAGTATTTTATAGATATTTTTCAGATCCATAGGAGGAGGAAATCTGGAAATAGATGAAACTAACTACAAGTTAAGCAACATTTTTATGAATGCTTAAAATGCAGGAGAGTAGCAGAAAGGCCATCTGACTCTGTACTGGGATTGTGCATGCAATGCCCTTATGACCCACCATGTGAAAGCAACCATCTTTTGTCTGATCAATGCAACAGATATTAAAATTAACATCATTTATAAATTACATACAGAAAGCACATATTGGAAAATGAATGGAAATTTTAAAAATTAAAAATAATGGTTATGAAGAACACTAAAAATTAAATAGTTGTATATTTTATAATGTCATATGGGAAGTATAGCAGAGATTTTAAAATCCATTTGATTAAGAATCAAAGACTTGAGTTTGTGTATCACTTTTAGTAATGATAAACTTTTGGCTTCAGATTTCTTATTTGGAAGAATGGGATAACAATTAGTTATTGCATAATGTTCCTTAAGAATTAAATGAGACAGTATTCATATGAAGTATTTAGAACAATGTTTGGCACACAGCAGACACTCAACTAGTGTTAGCTCTAATTCTAGCCCATCAAAGTGCTAAGCTGTGGTTGTGGTAAACAGGGTACAGTGCAGGTTTAGGGAGATAAGTTACAGTTTTCATGTATATCTTTGTTGGTAACACCAAAGGTAAAGAGTAATGTAATAATGAAATGTTATATTCAGAACTAAGAAAAGTTAAATTATTATTTTTAAATAGAAAGTCAGAGTAGAGTACCTTAAAAAGCACACAAAAATGGACAGAACAAATGCAATTTACGTTCTAAGAACACAATAGGTATCTGTATTAAAAAATCTAAGGCATATCTTAAAGTACTACATGATCTCATATATCTGTTCTCTCTTGTATATCAGATTGTAGAATGGTATAATGAAGGGTTTAGTGATGTGGTATAAACTGGAAAAGGAGACTTTTAGGATATGCTCATATTAGGATCAAAGCTGTATTTATGACAATATAAATTGAAGACTCATAAACTTGATCAATACAAATATTTAATCAAAAGATAATTAGGATCAAAGACATCTTTTTCTTCAAAAAGATTTCTGGATCCAAATTATCTGTGTGACTGCCCACACTTTCTGTTTTGATGATGTTTCATTTAAGTCATTATCCCATATAGCATTTGTGAAGGAAATGTCATTATTTTTAATTTTTAAAATGTTTTATCCTCACCTAAGGACATATTTTTTTCATTGTTTTTAGAAAGAGAAGAAGGAAGAGAGAAACATTGACATGAGAGAGAAATATTGATTAGTTGCCTTTCTCGTAGGCACCCCGACCAGAGATCAAACTCACAACCTGGGTATGTGCCCTGATCAGGAATCAAACCAGTGACCTTTTGTTCAATGATGCTCCAACCAAGCCACACCAGTCAAGGCAAAGAAAATTCTTTTGTACCATTAGTTACTCTGGCTACCAGCCTAACAGCCTTTCCTTGTCTTAGATCAATAATCTGTGAAGACCCACTGAAAAGCTAGGAAAAAAAATTGTGTTCATGTGTGTATGTGTATGCATTTTTTTGGGAACAAGATACTTAACACCTATCAGATCTTTGAAGACATCATGAAAGCTGGAAACCATAAACTATTTGGGTTTTCTTCATTTTGCCCAAGAACAATCTCATCCAAGATTTCATTTTGATCTTTAAACTTCTGCCCTGGAACCCTGACCATGCCTAGCCTACTACTCTCCCATCACTGCACAACTTGATTCTGTTACTTCTGGTTTCTAGTCTTATCCCATGACCTTAGCGAGCTCAGGTCAGCTGCAGACAAGATGGTTTGTTTTCCACAGTTCGCTGTATGATGTCTGTAGCTACTTGGAAGGTGAATTTACCTGAATGTATGACATTCACCTAGTCCAGATGAAATATCTCTGATGGAAGGGGACATCAGGCTTAAGACGAAGGACAGAAACAAAACCAGGACTTTCGTTACTTCAGGGAACTAAAAGATAGATTTCAAAAGGCAAAATAAAGGGTTGAATTGCACTGAATCACATCCTATATGATTATGATATTGAACTTTTTATGGTTGTATGTCACAACACTCATATTCTTATGACAAGAAAGACAGGGTTCAGATGACATAGTATAGGTACACTTTATAATCCCCTGCCTCATCTAGAAGAATGATTTGTACACAGGTAACATGCAAATATTGGGGGGATTAATTTGATCATATTCTTCCCTTCTACTTTTATTTTTTCCTTTTTGTCTTTATCTTCTTTTGTTTATTTTGAACCACATTTACATTGCTATTTCTGTTTTCTGATTTGTGGTCATAATAATTTTTTCTCTCTGTTAAGTAACTTTGGTTTTTCTTCTGATGAAGCCTGAGTTATCATTAGTCAACATGTATTGTGCCGTTGCCAGTTTCAAAGGTACTTTTCTAGGCTTTACTTTTCAAAGCAGTGATCAAGGAATTTAAAATCTAGTGATCTATTTCACCGGTTTGCTAGTTTTCATTAATGGAGGACACACTGCTTTTCCCTCACATTTTCAAGAAAAAGAAGTCCCTAAGCAATGGTTCTTAATCAGGAGCAATTTTACACTCCCACTTCCAACCCGGACGTTTGGCAATATTTGGCTACATTTGGAGTTGTCACATTTGATAGAGGTGCCACTGGTATCTAGTGCATGGATCCTACAATGAATAGGGTAGCCCCTACAACAAAGAATTACCCAGTCCAAAATGTCAATAGTTCTGAGGTTGAGAAACTGCATAAGAGTAACATCCACTCACCTGCCTTACATTCTTCTTCTCCAAGAAAGAAGAGCAACTCGTTGTATTTGCAAGTATGAACTGAACATGCTTACTGCAATCTGTCTCTTCCCTTTTCTCTCTGAAATTCAACAGCCTATCGAGAGGGCGGGTTCCTGCCTGCTGTCAGTCATGTGATAAAGGTGGTTGAGCAGGAGCAGGTTGTACTATCACCAATGCAGACTGCAGGGGCTTTGTTTATTGTGTTTGGTGATAGTGGCAAGGGGGGTGACTTCAATTCAGAAGAGCCTTAAGAAGCCTATTAGGACTTATCTAAGTGATGTCCTTCACTATTGCTTTTATCAGTAATAAAGCTGACATTTTGATCTCTAACTGCCTGACTCCCATATCATTCTCTGTAAATTGGTTCTGATCTCAGGTTGGAAACAGTAGTGTTATTTTTTGACCCCCTAAAACCCAAAATCTGTTACTGTCTGATGGTTCAGGATCTTAATGGCTTACCTCCACGATTCCTGGCCTTCTGTGTCAGAGGACCTCACTCAGCAAAGAGTGCCAAGTGTAACACTAACTAATTATTGTAAGACTTAGGGCTGAAATGATCAGAAAAAGAATACTAGCCATCAATTTCAAGCCTTCTTTGTTGAACATAGTAACCTTGATTTTTATAGTTAATATAAAGGAAAATTTATTACAAAGATGTATTTATAAGATTTTTCCCTTGAAAATGGCAGTTAATTTCTTTACTCAGGAAATATAAATAAATCCTGTTAGAATTGTATGCATTTTGTGACTGCTCCCATGAATTTACTTTACTACTGACAGATGGACCAGCTATATTGAATTTTAGGTAATAAGAAGTGAGGTAAAAGAGAGCACAGCATTTCTAACTGAAAGAAGAAGGAGGGAGAATTAAAGTTTTTCAACAGAATACAATGGACCTAACATGAAATAGAGCCTACAAACCATTGTCATCAATAATGAGATCACGTCCCCAAAGCACATGCATATTTGAACTCTCTGGTTTGTGTCACACTTGCGTGTGAGAGCAATATACCATACTCATAACACTGCAGAGGCCTGTTATTCCAAATGAGAAGAAAGGATACTGTGCGCAGACATATTAAATACCCTACAACCCTCCCCAAGTGTGCCCTGTCAGTCAGGACAGGCTTAGCACTCCTAGGATGGATTCCATGTTACATGTCCAGTGCAGGGCTGCCAGGGTCCCTGTGCTCCTCGAAATCATGCAGGGATCCAGACTGCAGAGGGTTCGCCTTCCACAATCTTTTCAACAAAGGTAAGAGAGAAATTACCCAGTGGTTTTTAACTCTTCTCCTAAGAGGAGACACATGTCACTTCTGGATCAAGCAAATTAGCGATGGCATCTAATTCTGAAGGTGGTAGGTAGGGTAATGCTACCATGTGCCTGAAAGGCACAAAGACCTGGAATGTTATGAATAGCTCTACTGACTCTACTAAACATGTTATTACCAAAATTCCAGAGCAAACCAATTATACTTTTTAGCAAATATTTAGGTATATGTTCCACGAATGACTTCAGTAATTTACGAAGTGCCCCAAGTATCCAGAACAATCAAGCTCAGAAAGTACCTCAGTATAGGCAGGATATTGCAATGGTGCAATGTCTAGTGCTCCAGAGTCTGAGGTCTGTACAGCCACAGTGATTCCCCTGCTCTGTTCACGTCAGGCCCTTCCATGCACTAACAGCTGTACGCCATCACCTGGGAAGGCCTGCAGCACCATAACCCCCTGTTCTCACAGGTGCCCAGCTTGAGCAGCTGCCTTGTTCCTAGAGCATTTTCCTAAGGAGATCTGAAAAGCACATACAAAAGTATTTTTTTCTCCTTTTCATTTATGGCTTTATTTTCAGTGAACATCATGGAAAACAATAGCTGCTATACAAAGATGGCAGGGAAATGGAAGACTTTATCCAACCTGTTGGGAAAAGACTCTGGTTCAAGTTAAATTTCCGGGTCAGTTTGAAGAAGAGCATTAAATATATAAAAAGAACACTCGTGTGATATAGGTTCTATTTTGGATTCTGTGTCTTTTGGGCATGACTCTTAACCATTCCAAAATGTTGCCATCCTTTCACATAGCTCAAATGTGATTGTTTCCATGGTGGAATTCTGGGCAGCATAAAGGCTTTGGTGAGAAAGTGTTGAATAAGAGGAGGAAGAGGAGGCACAGGTTGAAAAGAGGAGGAATGAGGAAAAAAGAAAGAAGATGAGAAAAAGGAGGACAAAGCAAGGGTCATAGGTGTCAACAGAGGTTTGTGACACAGCATGAAAGCAAACGGAGAGTCTGAAATAGGACAGTAAGAACTCAAGAACACTGTACAGTTCTAACAGGGAAGGAACATATTTTTCCAAAAACCCTTTCAGAAGTCAAAGTTTATGATGGTTTTAATGTGATGTTCTAAATCATAACTTTTTGCTATTAAGCAAATGTCCCATGGCAATGTGGTGACTTCATACATTTCTCAAGTAATCACTCAAATTTGGGTATCCTTAGATGTCTCTACACACAATGCCTTCAGAGATATCAGACACTGAGCAGACAAAACCTTTTCTTGCTCTTTAATAGTGATAATAGAAGCATTGGAAGCAATGGGATCAGGGGAATTAAAGGAAATGCTCATTAAAACAAATTTAAAAGGTCTAATGATTAAAATATTGATTAATTAGCCAAACATTGATTAGCAGTCACACTTTATCAACTACAAAGTTTCTAATTACTGCACCATTATTCCATAGATTGACCTGTTCTCTCCTGTCACTTATGATGAAGAACAATTTTTATTAAGTGGGTTTTGGATTTTTGACCTGTAAAATTTTAATAGGGAGTGCAAAGTGGGTGTCACGTGTGGTTTGGCATTTTATTCACCAAGGGACTAATAGTTACTGTCTCTACTTAACCAGAAACACAAGAGTGCAGAAGGGACAAGAACACTTAGGGATTAAAATCTTACTGTCTTCCCAATCAAGGGGAAAAAAGCCATGTGATCATCCATAGAAAGGGGAAAAAGGAAAATATTTGCCCTTCTAGTTGTCATACACAGAATGGATGATAATGGAGTTCTCAACCATAGTATAACAGTTATAGATTGTCCGAAAACATTGAAACCCTATGAGTAATATAGAACAAATGATTTGTTATAGGGATTTAATTTTACAAACTTTGGGAGAGGGTTAAGTCATCTATGGAAGGCCATTGCTCCTGCATTTCGTGCTGAACATAATATCAGCATGGCAGACAGCTGGGGATTAATCATGCGTGGAAAGCAGAGTGAACAAATACAAACTGGAACTCAGGTCTGTCTATCACTGCCTACAGCTTTGATGACACAGGTGACCTGCAGGTGCAGCTGGCAACCTTCACCATGAAGCTGCCCATGCACATGACCCAAGTTCAGAGATGCCAAAAGAGGAGAGTCTGTGGGCTGGGGGAGCCACCCATCACTATGGCCACACGCCAGCGACTGAGAGAGTGGGACAGGTGTGTGAGCCACATCAGTGCCTACACAGATGTTCAAGGTGTGGAAATAGTTGCTCTACTCCTAGCTTCAAAAACTTGGACACAAATTTTTCTTGTGGTTAATCTTAACACCATCATTCGGAAAAGCAGTTCTGGGAAACAAAGTTCCAATTTAACTAAGTTGACACAGTCCAAAGCCACTGCATAAAGTGAAAGGGATGCTAATCTGTGGGCACAAAGACACCGTCTGAAGTACTGAGGACCCATCATCTGAGAACAGACATCAGCACCAAGGTGCCATATTGAAGGAGGTTCACTACTAACCTAATAATACCTTCCCTTTCAGTGAGAATCTTTTTTTTATCAAAGAAGAAAAAAAAAACTAACAAAAATAAAAGCAAAACAAAAGAAAAGATTCATTCCAGGCCAGTGAAAATACCCTATTTTTAATAGTTCAACTGGGCAATTTCTGAACATTATGCAGGAGATCTTGTTGATCGCAAAAAAAAAACCTGTCTATTTAAATCTGCTGAGGCAGAGCTTGTGCCCTGATTCACCAAAAGAAAAGGCCAATATGCCACACAGAGTTACAATCTCAATATAACCATTTTGAACTGCAGCTCCAGGTTTACTCCTGATGAGATCAGTTCGAAGGCCAGAAAGCACATTACTTTTTGACCATACATATGCTTGACAGGCAAAATGTGCTTACGACCTTATTGCCAAATAAGTAACAGCACGTAAACTCCTTGCAGTCAGTGGAAAATGACATCCTGAAGACAATTCAGAACAGAGCATTAGACTGACGAGATCAACAGCCACACTGTGGGAAGGGCCAGGATGAGGCTGGCACGAGCGCCCTGCAGGGGAGGGACACCTACAGACTTAGCTTCTGGGTCCCACTAAGGGGCCATGTTTTAAAAACAGCTAGCTTATTCAGAAGCAATTGAAAAGAGAACTGGCATTATGCCCAGATAAGGAATACCTTACTTGCTTCTGCATGTGAGGAGACAAGAAATAAAGGGAAAGCACCGCTGGCCTTCTCAGCCAAGTGAACAAGCCCCAGGTTTGAAGAGTTCCTGACATTCCTCCCACTTTATGTATCTGAATGTATTGTAAAAAAGCACAGAGGAGTGGGGGGGGGGGTCCTTTTGCTACTAGCAATTTCATTCTTCTCCCATAATTTAGATAACAATTTTTGTACAGCAGGTATCCAAAGATAAAATTAAAAAAGTGAAAGGAAGTATTTAAGAAATGAGCTGGATAACTCAGTTATCAGAGCCTTTCAGACAAAGTGCTTTCTGATCCTGAGTTAAGGTTTTCTGTTCCTGGCCATTTAAGTTCACATATGTGGTCAGAATTGCATGAAGTCTGACTTGTAAGTAAACATCCTCTCCTACACTTGCATATTAATTCCAATCTGAACATTAGTATAGTGTGCAGCTGGACCCACCACAGCATGGCATCCCCATCCCCACCCCAACCTCCACTCCCATTCCCATCACACCTGAGCACTCAGGTAGCTAGCAAAGACATTGGAGAAGAGTAGGAGAAAAGGCTAAAATGCAGGGCAGGTCCGAGGGCTCCTTTTCTGGTAGATACAAATCTGGAAGATGGAGCTCCCCCAGGCATGGGTTGAATCCTGGGTCTCCAGGGCAGAAATTCTTGGAGATGCTGTGAAGGAAGATCCTAGTTTCTAACAAGCACCAGTGTCAGAGATGCTGCCGGCCCTTTATGAAGCTCAGCCTTGTAGATCATTCCTGCCGCCACTGTCATCTCCCAACCAAGGGCAGTGAGGTGCAGTAAGTTAATACTTGTTGGGTGCCTACTACATATAAGACCCTGGAGATACTGAGAGTGTAGCCAACATTGGAATCTTTGTTATAGGGCAGGTACTGTTATAAGAAACTGACATCTGAGACTCACCTGTTTCCTGTTTCTCCCTATGGCCCAGGAGATGGGTTCCATGAATGCCCTGTTTGCTTGATGATTTAGAAACCTGAGAACAAGGCAGCCACACTCCAAAGCCAAAATTCCATCCCTACAGGCCAGGCAGGGAAGCAGCAGGCCACCTATGGAAGGGCCATGAGTCCCAAAGTGGTACATTTCCACTCAATCTAGGCTACCTCCCTTGGAAAATTCATAATTTCAACTACGACACTGGGCCAAGGCATAAGGACCCCCTAAGTCCAGCCGGGTAGGGAAACACACCGGCTGCATGGGCCCCACAGTGCTCTGACAGTTCTTTAGATTTGCTCCGCTTCTGGGGCACTGAGCCCTGAGAAGAGATACTTCCATGGGGCTCCTGCAATGCAAATAAAAGGGAAATAATTTAGTGGAAATAAAAAACAAATCTAAACATTAATAGATGTTGTCACACCACCATCTTAGAGGGAAAGGTCATAGCAGTTTTTCATTTTTCATGTGACAATATGGAAACACTTTTAGAGAAGTAACATGATGTGAACAAAACTTGAGGCTACTCATGGTATAATATTTAACTTAAAGTGAGAAACAAACAAAATATCCTGGTAACCATAAAGATGAAGAATGAAAAATAAAATATTTTATCATGGATTTTCATGTCTCCTTCCTTATTAATATTGGACTTTATTACTGTTTGTGAATCTGGAAGAATTTCTTGCATATTGAGACTCTGAAACCTCACTTTGTCACATTTGTCATAACCATCTCTCTAGTTCCTCCTGTAATTTTGTAATGACTTCAAATATATTAATTATTTCTTATTGGTTCTTTCTATAACTTTTTATGCTTAAAAACTAGTCTTATTCTAGTAAAAGTCTACCTATTTACAGAAGAAAGAGAGCAAGGGGAAGGGGAAAGAAAAGAAAAGAGAGAGAAAGAGAACAAGCCAGAGAATGAATTACCATATTCATAGAAATATATCCTGTGGTTTCCCCAGAAAAGCACTCAAGCAATTCTCCTAAGTGCTTGCTGTTTTTCAAAATCATTTGCTTTCCTCATTTGAGAACTTTTAGAGACATATTTAACAATTATGAAGTCAAAAATAAAATACACTAGCCTTCATATAGGCTGTCTTGAATTTCATAATTTATTATATTTATATTGATATCAAGATTTTATATGTATTTTATTTCTGAATATGTAAACATGTTTATATATTGAGAGCCATAATCATATATGTAAGTAGTACATATACTACAGATGGGTAACCATCTACTCCCACACTGTATTGGATACTGCAAATGTAGTCTGAGATATTAAAATATATTTCATTTTTATTGTTTAATTTTAACACAATTCTTTATATATCTCAAATTTTTGAGTTATTACTATAAAGTGGATATTGAAATTATCTTTGAAAATAGCCAATTTTGCTAACATGTTTGTTTGAATATTCCACTCCTGCCATATTGCTTTTGATTAATTATCACTTCCCCCTAATACATAGATAGATGAGATAGGTAAAGAGATAGACACATAGATAGCTAAATAACTCAATTTGTGGTTCAGATATTTTCATCTGTTTTTAACTAATGAAAGAAAGACAGCTATAAATTTGCGTCAGCTGAATCCTGGTCTTTACTTCATAAGTTTTTGTATGCAACATGGTAGATGCAGAGAGGAAATGCACAGGTCTTTTTTTAATGAAGCACCTTCCACCCAACTATGGAGGGTGTTGTCAGCCTATGGTCCCTAACCATCATCTCCTTTAATGGCCTGTCTCTGCTGCAGAGATCCCCTTCATACTTTTCTTAGGGCCAGTTTAGGCAACTAAACAAGATGGAAATCTAATTGCCATTTGGACTCCAGGCAAGACACTGCAAAGGCCAATCCTTGCTCCTCATCTCCCTGCTCATGCAGGTGTGGCTCTGTCAGACCTGAATCACAGTGGCCATTTTCTCTTCCCAATCCCACTTCATTTCTTCTTGCTTAACCCATGATGGTCCCTAAAATATTCTCCATCTAAAACTCCATCTCCCCTTGGTTTCTGGAGGACCTGACCAATGACACTTCTTACTGGGAGTAGTCTGAGAAGGCACACAGCAGAATGACTACCCAGCTGGCCATGAGGAGCCATCACTAGTGACAGATGGAGCTCAGACAGCCACTGGCATAGGTGGTGGCCCAAGTGTAAAAACTTTTCTGGTGGAAGAGAATGCATACAGACCCACAATGTATCAGGTGTTTCATATATAGGAAGAAAATAGTAACTGTAGGGATATTAGGATGGGATGGGATAGGATAAGATAAGTGATCCTAAGTCCCACTGATACTCTGTGAGAGATAATGAACAGCTGCTGGAGAGTTACAAGTTGTAAAAACACAGGGTCTTGTTGGTTGCATATAAGGAAGCACTCATCTCCTTCAATTGACAGAATGGAAGGCTGAGAACCAAGCTCAGGATGCACCAAGCCAAGTCACTGAACTTCAGATATGATTAACCCTCCCCCTGACCCCCAACAAAAGCAGATCTGTTATCCTAATATCAGGATAAAGTCCTAAGCATCCAATGGGGAAGATGAGGATTCTGGGTAGATAACCCACATATTTGGGTTCCCACCTCCTCTGAACCCTCTTAGTCTGTAGGAACATTTCACCTCTCCCTTTTAAGAGAAAATGAGCCCCCTACACTGGAAGGCAATGCAGAAGCTTATCCCCTGAAAATGCAACGTTGTCTCTCTCTGTAACTGCCACCACTTGCACTCTTAACTATTGGTCTTTATGTAAGGTTGAGTCAGCTGGGGATGTTCTGGGTCTGATAAGAGAAGGATGAGACTATATTCTAATAGAGCATAAGGCCTCGTGTGCTTGTAGGGAAGGACTAAGGTAGAGAGTATATAAGGAACTGAATCATTTACTTGAAAAATTGTTCAATGGAGAAAAGGAAACACTCTAACACTTCGAGGGTTGCTGGACCCCCTATATACAGAGAAATATATTCAAGTGGTGCAAAGAATTCTGTTGTAGACACAAAGATGCATCTTCCAGATGTCCACTCAAAAAAGAATTGCTTCAAGCATCATGCAGCTGTCAGATTTTTCAGGGTATGCCCCAGCTGTCTTGCTCAAGATCATGCCATTTCAAGGGCAGCCTATCACTGGAAACTGAGCAAGACCACAGTAGTGTTTCTTTCTAGTTAGAGTAAAGCTGTGTAGAAATATTTCTTCAACCACTACCACTATTCCTGTGAGTTGAGTGAGAGGGGCCTTATAAACTTAATTGTACCCTATATTGGCTCCAGCTTTTAGTCCCTATTATTTCCATGCAGCTAAGGACAGACACAGAGATTAGAACCAAGGGTTCTCTGACATTGCAGATCTGTATTCCTAGTGACGATAAAATAACTCTGCCAATAGCCTTTGCTTTTAGAGCTCTGTGGGGAGAAGAAAATAATACTAAGAGAAATTGGAGAGTTGTGATAGAGAGCGTCTTAGGCTATATAGAAAGTCCCATCAGTCTATAAAAGTCCATAAAAGAAATATACATATGTGTTCAGAACAAAACCATTCTTGTCAACAACAATAAAAGGAGTTTTGAAGGGACTGTATGTTGGCATTTAGCTGGATACAATTGAATGATTTCAGGTGCTGATTTGTAAACAACTTTAAAAAAGCTCTTTGTTGCTTTACAAAACTGAAGTGGTGTGATTCATCTGGGAATTCTGAACAAGCAAATATTTTTGTTAGACATGGCAGTGTTTTACAGGAATATGTTATCATCGTTCATTTCAGTGCCAGTCCTGAGATGCTTTTACTTAGCATATGAAGGGCTTGGCAAAGCATCTCACCTGAGGTATGCGAATCAGGCCTATTAATGTGAGAATTACACACAAACCCTCCAAGGTGTGGACAAGAGAATAAACTTCACACTCTGCATATGCAGCAGCTATATTAACATGATAGATTTTCAATGCTCTGCAGGATCCATTACTGTGTTTTGGGCCAATAGTCCATGAATTTTAAGGATTTATACAATGGACCATAACAGCTCCTTAGGTTATGATTATGTCCCATCAGATGAAAAAATGTCTTTTTAAAACCTTCCTATTAACCTGTTTGCTCCATAGACCATAATCTTTTGAAGGTTAAATTATATACATAGCAAAATGGGCCAAATCGCCTCATTTTGTATTTTAAAATGTATTTATGGTGAAAAAGCTCTCCAAAATGTGAGAGTGGATATTGTACCCAAAAGTACCATCAAATCAAGGTGAGTTTTAAATGTGAGCAACAGACACCACTTGTAATCTCTGCTAAGGAGAGAAATCTTGATAATCAAAATATAACACTTACTCCTTTCTGTACCATTTACATTCAAATCATCTAAAAATAGATCAACAAATATAATGCAAGTAGTCAAACAACACGAGATAGCTCTCAAGGCTTCAGCAGGCACAGAGAATTGTGATAGAGATGTAAGCTACAAACCAAATGGAAAACACTGTTAAAAATACTTTATATTCTCTATGT
Organism: Tonatia bakeri; assembly: GCA_004024845.1. Classification (NCBI taxonomy): domain Eukaryota; kingdom Metazoa; phylum Chordata; class Mammalia; order Chiroptera; family Phyllostomidae; genus Tonatia; species Tonatia bakeri. The sequence goes on from PVIA01001738.1 coordinate 251,058, forward strand.
GTTATAAATAGCTGGTGTTTATTATAGGAGAAAAATTTAGGTCACATGAATTCTGAATTACTGATATAAGTTTTTCCTTTCACAGATACTGTTGTACTTAATAACCTGCAGAATACATCTAAGTGTTCAATGCATTTTAATTAATGTGTCAATATGACCTAAATTTAATATCCCTCTCAGGTAACAGGACTGTTCTGGCAATACTCTTTAAGCCATAAAAGCAACCAGAGTAAGGACTTGCTGGAGAGAAGGGCTTGATGATCGAGGCACTGCTGTACTCCCAATGGTGAACTGCAAGTCAGCCCCTCACCCCCACACACCCAGAACCAGTCCTGGTAGAGAAATATGCTCTCTTTTCAAAGTTAAGTACTGATGGCATGTAAATGTTTTTAAGGTTTGGAGTATATAAGCTAAGTTGTTCAATTAAAAAATTGAGATAAGAATAGTAAATGCGTTAATGCAGAGAAAAGATTATTTTTTCAATCAAGTACGTTGGTGAATGTCTTTCTACTCTTTTGCTCACATGCTCTTCTCCTCCTTCCTTTGAATTTCTGTTAGTGGTGTTCATTATTTTTTCATAAGTTTCAGAAAGTACTTTTAAATTGGGGGGAAATTACAACAAAGAGTAATAGAAAATAAACACTGTGAGCTCTTCCTAAGTCATCTTCTCATTAGCAAATATAGATGTAGAAAGAATGAACAAAAAATAACTAGTATAATTATACTCTTTAGTTAAAAAATCTTACTTTTCTTATTTGAGTGTTTTCTGTACCACACTGAATCTTTATCAGCATGCAGAGTGTGGCAGTACGATCTTTAACATCTCGTGGTATAAGTCTCCTTCAGATAGAGATCTGGAAATGGATTTGATTATAATATGGATCCCTTCTAATCTGTATGCTAGGCTGGCTATTTGCAAGCCTATGCATGATTAACTTTGTTGTGATAATTAGAAAGGCTACACTATTAAAGAGATTCTTACCTAACCTAAATATAAACGAGTGCATTCTTTCTAGACAACCAGCCAATAATAGCAAAATTAAAACAGGAAAAATCCAAGTAATGTTTTCCCTTCTCTTTTCCATACCTGGCATAAAAGAGGCCCATCTTTATCCAACTCAGCTATGTCCTTTAAAGACAGTAGGAGAGAGGCAGGCTAAATTGCTCTTGTGAAGATCTCCAAGAGAGCTTCCTCAGAGGGCCTCATGTCACAACTTGGTATGAAGATGCGCTCAAACACTCTGCCTCCCTGGGGCATTTACGATCTGCTCTAGGGAAGCAGGTATGAATAGGCAAGGCTGTGTGGGTGAAATGCCTTGTAGTTCTACTCTTTGGTTCACAAACTCTAACTAGGATTATGTAGAGACTGATACAAGCAGCATGAAGCTTCCAGAAAGAAGCCACACAAATTCCTTTTCCTCTCTTATTTTGGAGGTCTACATTAGTGCCTTCCTAAAGGGGAAGGGAAAGTTACATTTAATATTATTCAAACCTGCATGCTGACATTGGGGCAATATTCTTATTCCCTCTGCAAATGATCACTCATATGATGAGGCAGTATAGTTTTTTGGATTTTTGTTTTTGTTTGCTTGTTTTCTTAATATCCAGTTGTGACTGCTTGGTAAGGAAATGTCAATGTGCACAAATTTATGAATATTAAAGTGTTCTACTTTGACATTTGGCCTGAAACCATCTGCAAAGGGAAAGTTCTGCCGAAGAGATTTTAATTGATATTGTCCCCTTGTAAAACATTAATGGCAAAAAATTAATGGATTAATTTTCTAAAAGATATAATAAAATATGAGCTTTGTGTACTACTTGCTACACATTTTTGCTATTTTATTTCTAAGATTTGAGTTTATTAAAGGGAAATGATATTGACAGTTTGATACCAAAAAATCTCTCAAAATTTGCATTCTAAGCATTCATGATTGTGACCTAATGAGCTCTGCACACTAGACGTGCATATGGGTTGTGCATTGTACTGTGGAGGAGAGCACAGTAGAGGAAGAGAGAGCTAATCTTCCTTCCCCACCTTCTTCCAGGCAAAATCAAGCACTGGTCGCTATTCTGAGCATTAGGGAAGCCTGATATTGCCCTTGGTGGGAGAAAGAATATCAGGTTCATTAATATTATAAATAATATAATCAATTGGGAATACAATGTGTTAACCATGCATTAGACACATTTTCCTTTATAATCTCTCCTGGCAATTACCCAACTGGTACTTATAAATTGCAATCACACACAAAGATCAAGGAATCTCACTGGAACAATTACCTATGCATAAATGATTTCACCTTATAGGACACTAGTAAAAGCAA